>JAHYSP010011068.1:0-10158 GCA_019455505.1 Pleochaeta shiraiana | reverse complement strand
TGCACTGTGCATTGTCGACTAATTTTTTTTTAAAAAAAAAAAAAAACAGTACGGCCTCGATTCAAGATCTAAAGGCTTCATTCTCTTTCAACCCATCCCTTCACTCGAACAGTAAGGCTAATTCGTATTAATGAAAGTTTCACGTGCCTTGTTACAATTGGACCTTCGTCATGGCATAGGCTGAATTATCATTCCCCCATTTATCCGACGAATTTCTTGAAGCTCACGAGCCTCGTATGACTGGCGCAAAGCCATGATATCAATCATGAGGCGTTTTTCTGTGGTAGTACCAAGTTTAACAAGGCACTGGTATAATAAGTATGAGTCCGTGCAAACAACAACTGGGCGTGGGAGATAGTCCCAACTGGCTCAATATCTTGGCAACAGTGGTTCTGAGTGCGATTGCCATATCTACACCACTCGTCATTCCATTTATTTCTGATGCGAGCACGCTACGAGTTACTCGCTCGCTCTTGGTGCTGCTCAAGTGGATTAAATTGCCTTCTATTAAGAAATAACTATCTTTCAGTGACTCATTTGCGATAAAGATTTCATATCCAATCTGAGAGAGCTGAAGTCTGTGTTATTTGCAAAGGATGCGTCGACGAAAACAAATAAATATCTTGGCAGTCTTCAAATTCATAGGAATGTAGGTCAAACCATGATCTAAGTTTTCCTTTTTGCCATCTTAACCTTCGATTAAGCGCAGTAATGTCTTTTTTCTTCGTCAGGATTTTGGTGTTGTGCTGCAACTGATAGGTCAAATGTGGCCTCGGGTTGGCAGATTATCGCAATATATGCACCTCGCGCACGTTTTTTTACATAATCCTGCTTTATTGTCCTTGATAGTTTGCATCCAAAAGTTCAATTTTCTTACCTTGCTCCTTCTGGTGTAATTGAATGGAATCATCCTTTTTGGTGAGCATACAGCCGTTGAAAATTATCGGATGATAAAGTGATAACATTTCCTTGGGCTTTGTAGTGAGTGTAGCTTTGTCAAGTTCCTTTTGTTCACAGGTCAAGAAAAGATCATTTGCCAATATAAGCGTGTCGTCAGTTTGCATGCCGACCACGCCAAATTCCTTTTTTTTTTGAGTTGAGATCAATAAACAAGGATCATACGTCGAGGTTTCCATCCGAAGTTTTTCTATATGATGCTTCCAGTTCGTGGCCCACCAGTGGGTACCCGCCTCTGATATTCCGTACAATGGTTTGGTCACAATGATGAGAGTTCGAGGGGGCTACAAGTGTTTAATTTCGTTAGGCAGGTACGCGAGAATAAGGCGTGCCAGGTTTGAATTTGACTGGGTGTATGCTTGCATATTGTCCCGGAGCCAGATATTGATACCCATCTTTGGCAACGTTGGCGACAATCCTACAAGCAGGCATTGGCTTGCACGCATGATTGTTGGAAATTGTGTAAGAATGGATTCTTTGCCGTTATCATTGTATCCTTGAATCACCAATCTTGACTTTTCATATGGCGTATCTGTGGCTTTTTCCCTTCGTGAGCCATTCGTGATTTGAAGATTCGAACTTTATCGTGCTTTTCCTCATCATATTGCTCAAAATGAAAAACGCCACGGGCAATCAAGCTGTCAATTTCCTGTATTGTAGAACCCTGAAATGGCTGAACAGATGCATTTATCTTTCCTTTCTTACGAAGTTCCAAGGCAAGTTTCATGTCAAGCTTCTCCTTGTCGGAAATGTATGTTATTGACTGGACTGTGTTATCCCCGATAATGGTGGAAGACTGGTTATCGATCACTGCTGAACTTGTCGCAAATGTTTTATTCTTCGAGCCTTTTGGGCGTCCGCACTATATTATTGGCGGATTCTGATCAGGCTGTTGCAACGGTTGTTCGGAATAATCACTCTTATTTTCATGATCCTTGTCACTCTCCTGCTCTTTGTACAAGGGAATTTCATGTGTTTTAAGGAGTTCTTTAGTTTCATGTCTATTGTTCTTTTCATGCTCCGGATTTACGCAATATGGTTTGACAACTGTGGATCGGAAACTTACAGGTCGGTCATTGATATCCAAAATAAAATTCTGGCCGTTGATAGCAAGAAGTTTGAACGACACTTCCCAGCGACCAGACTCACGCCAGACCCGCACATCCGATTGCAACGGGAGTTCAAGTGTAGATGTGAAATTCGGGCCATTACGCATCTCCAGTGCATATTTAACCTCTCTCTGAGCATTTAGTCGGCGTAATTCCTTCATAGCTTTGCGGATCGCCTCAGATCGCTTTCAAATGTTCGCTGAGGGTGGTGTTTAATCTATGAGGCGGGGGTATGCTCCAAAGACCAAGAGTGTAGTTACAAGTCCGTTTGGACCAGAAGTATCGTTGATGACTTTGATTGACATTTTTAATACAGCTTCGTCGTTCTTTCCAGTGCCTGTTGATTCGTCCCTGATTATCTCGTATGCGCGCCGCAATGGCTGATGATATCTTGCGACTTTGCCAATGCTATTGTGTGCTTCGACGGTTACTTATTTTACGTCTATCGACATTGACTTTGCGTTCTGTGTGAATTCAGCCGATACGAAATTCTTGCCTGCATCATGCGCGATTTGGTCAGGGGGCCCCAGATATACATTAATCCAACAAAGACGCAGCGCGTGCCATACTGTATTTAGCAGACATGTCTGACAAGAATCGTCCTGCTTGGAAAGATGTTGCAGTTTCAACTACATGGAGCACTGGTTTGTTCCTGATATAGAGTATATCAACAACAATCTCATAGTTAAATTCACAATCATCCTTGATCTTAAATTTAAATCGCCCTGGCGAATTGTTTTGTATCTGGCAATAGTGGCAAAATTTGGTTAGATGTTTTATTATGCAAGATTCGGCGTTATATCCTGCTCGACGAAGTAGTTTGGTAAGGCGATTGACTGATGGATGACCAAAACAAGTATGAATTCTCCGCAAGTATTTTTCAGAAAGTTGATAATACGTGAGGTGCTGGAAATCGTATAACATCATTCATGGGTGACCTCATTTGCGTATGATATGAACCTTTTTGTCGCCTTGGATTAACTTGTCAGTTAGATTGTCGAATTTTACTTGCATACAGTCCATGTCTTGACAAAACAGAAATGGGGTGTTAGTTGGTACAACGTGAAATACAATGTTTCCAAAAGGTGTAGGAACGTTGATTGTACCAAAAGAGATGGCTGTGTCTTTTCCAAATCGAATGTGGTGATGGCCTGCACTACTAGTGTCGATTCAAATTGTTAGATTGAGGGCTTGGAGCGCACGACATTGTGACTTTCTAACGGTTGAGACACCAGCTGCAACTGTGTCAGGCATAATACCTTGAAATACTACTCCGTTGTAACGCCAATCGAAGCTGAATACATCTTTTGATTAGACCTCTTGTGCTGAGATTTCTTCAAATGGGTCTGCCTTCGTAATGGAATGCCAGGCAGATTGGTCGTATAGATGGGTAATAATTTCTATACCGTTCAGTATTCCAAATTCGTCCCTGAAGTAGGTATCAGTCTCGTGCTCATCCTCTTGAAACTCCTCTTTTATCCGCATGTTATCAAGGATATACTGAGCTTCATCAATATGCCTGTCCTTTTCTGAACTTACTGCTAAGTCTTCGATGCCGTGGATGCCTTCATAATTTGCAAGAAAAGCCTGGAAATATGCAATGTTGGGCTCTGAAGAGTGGATATGTTTTGTTCGGAATCGTGAGTAAGCTTGCTTTCTTTCTTCTTGCGAATGTTTTGTGGACCAGTATCCTGACTGGCCGCATACATAGCACTTCTTTTGATGGTTCTGAAAATCTATGTTGTGGTCACACCGTCCTTTTCCTCGTGAATTTAAATTGCCTCGAGAAATCGTATGAAAGTTGCTACGTCTGGCTCCTGATCCACTTCCCTGTCCTCCACCAAAATACTTGCGGTCTGTCCAGTGGATTTCTGGCTGGATCATTACTTGATACGAGTTTTGTAGGCTTGATTGATTCATATCCATGACTGTACCAATTGATGATCTCAACTGAGCACTGAGGCCTTCAAATGATTGTTCCGGGTCATAAAGTGCAAAACTACACTCTTTTACACCTCGACAAGCATTTATCAATGCATCCTTCAGGATTGTATCCGTTCTATAGATATCAGGAAGGCCTTATTTGATCTTTCGAAAGTAGTCTATGAGCAACTCAAGGCATTCGAGCCGATTTTTTTCGGGGTTTTGAGTAATCATTTTTAGAAGGATTATTTCTCGCCAAACTTTTAACAACGCCTGGGTTCTCTCTCTTGTCTCAAAGTGACTTTTTGTCAGTTGTATCATTTGTGTCATTCTAAATGTATTTGCGACAATTTCCCCATAATAGTAATCTGCCGCGCGACCTTTAAGCATGATCGAGAACACCCAATGATATTGTGAGCGTGGTAATCCAACTTTCTCACAGTAGTTGTGGAACACGGCTACTTTATAATCTAGGATGTCATATAGATCCTCGCCTCCGTATTTGTTTTGGTCACTTATATAGAACTTTGTCAAGTCAGTAATTTGCTTGGTCATTGGTCCTCCATCACTATCATCATCGTCATGGTATTGATACTGGAGTTGTTCTTGTGCCTTCGTCCCTTCGCGAACTTTGTCATCATTAGCCCGGGATTGCCGGTATCGGGGCTTCATTTCTGTTCGCATTTTTTCATTCTGTATTTTTGCAGTTTAATCGCCCTGATTGGGTTGGACAGGTAATAAGGTTGGTATAAGAGGCGGAGGCGATGTTATCATTTTTGGTTTATTCCATCGTGAGTTTATTATGGACTTTTAAGTTTGTTCACGGACTTCGGGAGTCCATTCGTGTGGGTCCTTTTCCTGTAGAATCATCATCATAGCAACAGAGAGACGTTTTCCTCGTCCAGCCTCGACAAATACTCCATTCTGGCGAAGATAGTCACGTAAATCATATATTATGTAGCTATCTGCTAAACCAAAAGCTTTTTCTGTCTATTTCTCGAAATCATCATGAAAAACCTCCCATAAATTGTCATCACGGAGTGTGGTTGTTTTGTATTGCTTTAGACGAAATTCCATATATGCGTTTACAGCTTCGCATGTCGTCTTTAACCCATCCGTGACATCGAACCATTGATCTGGCATGGTTTGTGATGACATTTTGTTTGGAGTAAATGAGATGGGCTCTCCTTTTTTATTCCTAGGAGGATACTGAGGTTGTTTGATTTGGTTGTGGGTGGCGTTGTTGACGCAGAAGGTCAAAAAAAAAAAAAACGCGGAGTCTATTGAGAACTAGTCGACGTGCTTGATTAGACTTTCTCAGAACTTGCTCATTCCTTGCACCAGCGTATTGCAGTGAATCTGCTCAACTGATGGGGTATCTGATTGGGTCCTCTTAGCACAATCCGAACAACCTTTCTGCTCCTTGCGAGGATGTCTTCCTACAGCTAAATCAGAGCCTAGAGCTTTTCGGTCAGCCAACGGGGTAAATACAGAAGTGATTGTTTAGAAGTTCTCTTCGATAATTCCTTGCAAATCTGTGTTTTACCTGTGAGGATAACCACTGATCAGTGTTAGAATCACGGGTGTAAATTCAGTGGTACGGTAGTTAACAATGTGGTTGGTTTTCTTGTTGTTGTAATCTATCTCCTATCTAGACGCGCAAATGCGTGAGAGTGAGTCCACGATTGTTTTAATAACGAGGTTATGAGAAGTCTAATGATTGTCGCTTTGGGTGTAGCAGTCAAAGTGAGTAAATGTAGGATAGCACTGAGTGTAATGTGAAGAAGAAGAATGTAGATGGTATATTTGTTATATTAATAACTATAGAGTAAGAGTAAGAGTGAACCGTTATTCATTACAAAGAAGTCTCACAGCGAGTATTTTATATACATATAATGTGCATAGAATGTACCATTGACAGTAACCTTTCTTAAAGATCAATGACGATGTTTTTGAATTTATCTGCGTCATATCATCGCGTATAGCTAAGTTATTGGTGTTGTCATCACTTAGTGCTGATGACGTACGTTACCAATGACGCAGACTTGGTTGAAGTCTTGTCGGAAATACTTACGTAATGCCGATCAATATCGTCATTGCATTTCTTTATTTACGACACTAGTCATTCCAAGTCATGTGACATAGATGTGGGCCTGATCACAACAACGATTCATCGAGCTGCACTTGCGGCCGCATTCATATCACGTGACTATATAAGAAAACCATTAATCCTCAAGTAATCCGACAATTTCAAAAGTCGAAGCTATTTTTGATTCGTCAGTTAAATGAAGACATTGGATAGATACAATACGCCACACAGCGGGTCCAATAGCTTGGAAGTAAATAGATCCGGATCAAGCAACAGAGATTGCTCTCCCGGAAAGAGCTCCAAGATCGACCTTACCAGATGGAAAAAATTTATCCTTGAAATTACGACAGAGAAAGCAACTGTCTACACCGCTGCAAAATCAGAATGGAAAGATGATATGAAGGAGTTAGACGACTTAGAAAGAACAATCAGACAAACCTACCAGAAGGTATTAGATACAATTTTGAGCAGAGTTCATAGCAAACTTACCCAGAAAGACTCATTATGGCAGGTTATGAGGCAACTTAAAGCCCATTTTGCTCCGAATTATGATGCTACAAGGCTTGAGTTCGAGGAAAAATACAATAAGTTAAGGTATTGGAGCAACCATACATACCCAGAGGTAGAATTGTGGCTGAATGACTAGAGACAATGATATTTTGAAGTAAAGAATCTTGATATGCTGAAGAAAGCGGGACATAGAGTCTCCTTTAGTTTTCTAAGATTTTGTATACTTATTAATGAATCTTGGTCGGATAGTAAGGAAATGGAACTTCAAAGAATAATAGAGTCAAGGAGAAGTTCCACAAAACTACCAGGGCTAGTGAAAGAATTTAGACTTCATCAAAGGTTGAAGAAAAAAATGAAAAAGTCATCATCGTCATATATTAGCTTCTGGACCACTTTATCGGGAGAAGAAAAACCAGAACGGAGACCACAGACATCTAATGACTTTTAAACGCCTTTGCTTTTGTGGAGAATCTCATAATTGGAACTCATGCATGTATCTAAACCCTAAGGAAAAACTTCAAAATGGAATGGTCAGAAGGCAATATTTGAAAAGATAAATCTTGCTTTGAAAAATCGCGGTCAAACAAAATCAGGAAAATTATGGCAAGATAAAGTCAAACCGCGATACGGATACGAATATTACAATGAACCTTCCCAAGGAGTGAGAAACATTAACAGCCAGAAAAAGAATGAAAACTTTGATTACCACAGTAAATAACCAGGTTCATTTATTGTGTTATCATCATATGCAAACGTGATCGATGATTACAAATTAAAACACTCCTGGACACTAGACAACGCTACAGATGTCCATGTATGTAATAGTGCTCATAGAAGCGACTTTACAAAAACTAGATCTGCGGGTGCAGAAGATTTCCTATATGTTGGTAAAACAAAGTATAGAATGGAAGCTTTTGGTAAAACAAGAGTAATCATTTAAATTCCGACCGGAGGAAAAATCATCTATCTCAATGAAGTAGCACTTGTTCCTGGCTTAATGACAAGCTTAGTTTTTCCTTAAAAATTCGCTGCTGATTTACACGCTAGTACTGCTGATTAGAACCAATCACAAAGTTCAAAGTCAGCTTTTTCGGTAGAAAAGCAGAGTCAAAGACCTAGTAAAGGACCTAAATATGTAAAAGTTTCAGCTAAAAAGCTACATGTAATGTTGGGCCATCTTAATCCTGAAATTATATCACATGTCGAAGCTGCAGTAAATGGTATAAAGGTCGAAGATGATAAAGCGCCTAATGTAACAGCTCAGACTTAAGCTGACTCAGGTGATAGATTAGGAGAGGAACATAGGTATACAAACAGGGAAATAAACGAGAAGTTAAAGAATAAGGACCTAGAGCGAGATGCTAAGATTTAGTTAGAGATTGAGATAATGATACAAATTGAGAAGCTGGAGAGTTAACTAAGTTGCTAATTCGGCTTCTTTATATACAGAAGATTATCTTTCACGACTCACTCAGAGTAATAGTCTTCAAGCTACCGCTGATTGTAAATACTAGAATGCATGAGATATTTTCTGCATAATCAACAACAACATAACAATACTAAACAAGCTATTTTCTGGCGAGCCGCCTAACATCTAGGGCTAAAATCTGTTCGAAATCAAACCTAATTTTCCTCGCGTAACGCCAGAACCCAGCGCTAAAATCTTAATCTAGAATCACAACTAACTTTCTATTGCAGCGTTAAATGTGACAACCAGTGTGAGTTAAACTATGACACCTAAAACGTTAGAATATAATACATGTCTACTAGCAAAATCCACCGCAATAGCTTCTAGAAATACAAAACGATCAGCAACTTCAAATGGAAATCCATTTGACCGCATCTCCTATGACATTATTTTGAATGAAAACGGATATGATAGGGAGACAAAATTACTTCTTATCTTTTGAGTGACAATACAAACTCTCATATGTTATACAACCATGTGCGAAAACGGCATGCAATCGAAGGGGTGATGGCAGCATTTTACTACATTAAGAAGCAATTTGGTGCAAAAATTTGTTACATGCATATGGATGGAGAATTAGCGTTAAATGAAAATAAGCAATTCAGTGAACTTATCTCAAATAAAGGAATACAAATAGGAAAATCTCCCCCAAGATACTCATGAGCCAAATGGCCATGCTGAACGATTAGAATGTGAACTGACAACAAAATCAAGTTAAATCATTATAAATTCTCGATAACCTACTACCCTCTTTCCTGGAGCTCACAAAAACAGCTGGATATTTGGTAAATAGAACTCCTTTGAAAAAGCTTGGATGGATAACCCCTTATGAAGCCGTCCACTCATAGCGACCATCAATTGCACATCTGCAGCCGTTTGGATGTAAATCATTTGTAATTAACAAAAATATAACGAAACTACAGAAGATGGATCCGAGGGTAATAATTGACTATTTGAAGGGTTACGGGTCTACTTATATTTTTCGGATATGGATACCTAGCAAAAACAAAATAATACCAATGCGAGACGTTCGATTTAAACCTGACGAATTCTATAATCTAACCTCCTTAGACGTAGGATCTGTTATACGAGAACATGCTGATATTATTTTGAGAAGTCCTTAACTATCCAGCAAGTAGAGATGAAGAACTAAATGATCAAAGTTTAGATCAAATATAGACTCAGCTAAGACTGCTAAATAATGAAAATGTACAAAATACAGCATCTACAGAAAATTATTGTCAAGTAGATAATATTGATACCAGGACTCAAATGATAGATCCACAAAGTGTAGAAATATAACTTTCAAAATATGTACTGATAAATTAGTTTTAAACTCCACTCTCTAGTCAATCTCCAGAAATCGACAGTTTATCAACTCAAAGCTCTTCGGCGTTGATACTAACATCTGAATTTGAGATATTCTATAGAATAGCATCCAGAGGGTTTGATGGTGATGGAAATGTTGATGTTTCAAACATTATTCAAGGTAGCCGAAAGAGAAAATTTAATGCGAGATATGCAGCCCATGTTGTTCAACTTGAACAAAACGACTTGTCAAAATTCTTTTTTCAGCTTATGTACTTGAACTTATATCAGACAGTGAAAAAAATTACATTGGGACGATATACCACCAGCTCCAAAGTATTGGCATCATATCAACAATCATATGTACTCAAAAGAAGTTTATGCATCTGCTTTAGTGGAAATTAAAGCATTATTAAGTAAAGCTACATTTGAATATATCGACCTCTCTTTTGAAGAAACGAAATTATATGAAACGCTTCTTCCATTAATGTGGTTATTTTAATAAAAATTTGATTAGGATGGGTATCTAGCTAAGTAAAAGGCAATATTTGTAGCTCGTGATGATTTACATAAGACCACTAACGAGGAAACATATGCTGTAACCCTAACAGCACAAACTTTCAGGATTTTTATTGCAGTGTTAGCTTATTTTGATCTGGAAACTCTACAATTTCATGTGGTAAATACATTTGCAAATGCAAACTTACTAGAGTCAATGCTAGTAAAATCACCAGATGAATACTCTCAGAATCCAGTTCAAGATACAGGCATAACAAATATTAAAAAAAAAAAAA
>JAHYSP010011067.1:0-10042 GCA_019455505.1 Pleochaeta shiraiana | reverse complement strand
TTGATTTTATTGTGCTATTTAAGACTTAGACTATATAACACATGTAGGTCCTCTCTGCCTACAGGCTAAGAGTACCTATTCCTCAGGTAGTATACCCTTTCCTATGCCTACTTCACGGTCCCTGTCCATCAGTAATAACTAACTTTCTATTGCAGCGTTAAATATGACAACTAGTGTGAGTTAAACCATGACAAGTGGTCTTCCGTCTCAAGTGGGGCAGGTGTCAAGGCTACCCAAACTCTACTTAGAAGGCCAGCCCGGATGGCATACCACTACATCATCCGACCCTTGAGATCTGTTATTGACTAGCTTGAAAAAATTTTAACTGAGTATTAACAGCAAAGTTGAAAAACTTACATTTCTCTTAGCCTCAATGATTACGTACAGATTAAATGTTCCCTGGTTAGACAGGGATGTACCTTGTAAATGTAAATTGCAGGGAGAGAAAGTTAGCCCTGACTCTCTGTTTTATCCCGACACAAATAGAATTTTAAAAAGTGTACCACCTCTGAACATTTTTATTGTAAAAACCTAATGTTTTCGGGGACCTCAGATTGGGTGGCAAGACGTAAGCGATTCGGGACCTTCTGAGTAAAATATCCCAAATTTAGTAGACTAAGTGTGGTACAACAAGCGTTACACCCCCTCACTAAGATCCACAAAAAAATTAGTTTTTTTACAATAAAAATGTTCTGAGTGAGTAATATGACTGGGGCAGACAGAGACAGAGGGGTAAAAGTGGAGAGAATGGTCGGGCCAGAGTCTTCACTCGTCGACTTTTCAAGGCTAATTTGACACTAATTCAATAACCTTTCGAGCTAGATTTGTTTTTCTAACGGAAAAATCAACCAATCATGAATTTCGAAGAGGATCGACAATAATTTCAAGTTTTCCTTTCTTTGCGGGACGGGATAGTGCAATGGATTAAAATTCGCTGACGCCCACGAAGCGTCCCACTTGTTGAAGAATTGAGTTCGTATTGCTCTGCGATTTACAACCATCTCATTTGCTATCTCCTACGCAATGAATTTTTGATAAAACGTTGAAAGACTCGGAATAATTTCCCAAACATATTTTGATGCCTTAGGTTAATATAGGAGGGGTTAGTTATACGAATGACTTGAAAATGATCTGCTTAGCATTTCACCACTCGTTTATTTCAAAAATATCTCCTTCAATTTCTATATTTCCTTTGCAGACTTTGTAAAAATTAGGGAAACTTTGTAAAATGAGCTGTACTCGAAGTATACCCATAAGATCTTACGACTCGCCGCAATCTCTCAGTGTGTCAACGTCACCAGCGGGAAATTTTTATGCACCAACATCACCGGGCCTACGACGAAACATCGCTTCTTTCAAACAATTAAAGCCATTTGATACACAGGACATTAAAATTTTACTGCTTGAGAATGTCAGCAGAAGTGGTGTAGAGATATTAGAGTCCCAAGGATATCAAGTAGAAGCTCTAAAATCTTCTCTTGGTGAAGATGATTTGATTGAGAGGATAAGGTAGTGTTCACTCTAAAGTTTTTAATAAAATTTCAATTAAATTGCCTGTCTCAGGGATGTTCATGTTATTGGGATCAGGTCTAAGACAAAATTGAACGAGAAAGTTCTTCGCGAGGCCAAAAATCTCATAGTTGTGGGATGTTTCTGTATTGGGACAAACCAAGTTGACCTAGACTACGCAGCGAAGCATGGTATTGCTGTCTTTAATTCGCCCTTCGCAAACTCAAGAAGTGTTGCTGAACTTGTCATTTGTGAAATCATATGCCTTGCCCGACAGCTAGGCGATCGATCCAACGAATTACATGATGGAATTTGGAATAAAGTCAGCTTGCGCTGCTGGGAAATTCGAGGAAAAACCCTTGGTTCGTTTCAGTATCTCAGTAGAAAAAATGAAATTACTAGTTAAGCTGATGCTAAACAAAGGTATCATCGGCTACGGGCACATTGGTTCACAGCTTTCGGTCCTCGCTGAAGCCATGGGTATGTCTGTAATTTACTACGACATTCACAATTTGATGGCACTTGGTTCTGCTAAACAGGTCCATAGCTTAGAAGAGTTGCTTAACAATTCAGATTTTGTTACTTGTCATGTGCCAGAGCTCCCGGAGACCCGAGGCATGATTGGTGCAGTCCAATTACAGCAAATGAAACTAGGAAGTTACTTGATAAATGCCAGTCGTGGCACCGTAGTTGATATTCCTTCACTGATTGTTGCTATGCAAAGCGGTAAAATTGCCGGTGCTGCTTTAGATGTATACCCTAGAGAGCCAGGTGCCAATGGAAACAACTTCAATAACAACCTTAATGCATGGGCTGATGATTTGCGGGGCCTTAAAAATATAATTCTCACGCCGCATATCGGAGGGAGCACGGAGGAAGCTCAGCATGCCATCGGTATCGAAGGTAAAAATATGTTCGACAAATACACTCTCAATTCTAACCTAATTCCAAATAGTAAGTGAAGCATTGATTAGATATGTCAATTCAGGGGTTACACTTGGAGCTGTTAATCTTCCCCAAGTTAGTCTTCGTTCTTTGACACCGGACGAGCCCAATTATGCTAGAGTGAGTTAGGACTCATAAAATGATTTTGTGCCATGATAACTTATATTCTCAGGTTATTTACATTCATTACAATGTTCCAGGTGTTTTAAGAAAAGGTATTAGATGTTTCAACCCCTCTCATAAATATTTTGACAAAACATAGTTAATGGCATTCTGGGGAACCATAACGTTGATAAACAAACTACCGACAGTAAAGGAGATGTAATTTACCCTCCTCCTTATTTCTTTAACCACTTAGCTTATCCTTCAATAGGTGGCGTACCTTATGGCAGATATTAGTGATGTAGAAGTTGAAGAACTCAAGGAAATTTCGGAAAGCTTGGGCGAACTAAGCTGTATGGTTCTCATTAGAATACTGGGATTACTCACTGACAAGTATAAAAGCTCATATTCTAACCCGGATCCTCTATTGATGTCTATGAAACGGACCTTACATAATTTTTCTGGAACATCAAATTATATCAAAAACTGCCCAGTCAAAAAAGATACTTAAGTTAAAACTAAGCCTAATCAGTGAATAATGATTACGATACATTTTATACACCGATGCAAAAATACACCTTTTTGAATAGTCTCTTGTGATATACTTAGCACTATTAGGAAAATCCATTTTTTGAGTTAGAGAAACTTAAGTCCAAGTTTCATGATGGCAGATGAGACCTGGATATAGAAAAATGAAATTGTTCTGAAATTTTTATCTTTATGAATAGTTTATTGTTAAACAGGTACATTACTTTAAATGGTCTACTTTCGTCGGATCTCGAAGTTGAACGAATTTATGTGATGTGGTAGTTGATAATTACAGTAGTTGAGGTGAGTAATGTTACGGACAAGGTCTGATGATAAAATTCTTTAATTCATATTCCTTTTATATTTCTGAGTTGATTTGTATTTTTCTTCTTGATCATATCTTATGAACCAACAGCCTGGGCAACATTAAAAGCTCCCCAACAGTGAAAGTTTCGAGCTTACAATTTTACTCTCGCTTAGTGCTAAAAAATTTTATTCCACCCACCAAGCACCAAACAATTTTACTCCATATTATTTTCATTTTTGAATTGAAAGAAACATTAATCGTCTGACGCAAGTTTAACAAACGCCTCAAATATTAACTTTCACGAATATTTTCCAGATGAAAATCGTACATGCACAAAAAAAAAGACAGACTGGTATCAGTTATTGGATCTGTTAAAGATCAAGAATATCTTAATATTATGGTTTTTTAAAGTGTAATAAGAAGTATCTTAAAAAGAATATCGATATCTACGGGATATCTTGCGAGGTCTCAGATAGCACAATAAAAGGAAATCAATCAATCAATCTTGCGAGGTCTATTGTTACGGGCTAGGCCCGATTTGTGGTTGACTGAGATCTGAGATCACCGTGTCGTAATGTACACAAAAAAAAACATTTCATGTGACCGAACTGCTTAGTTAACAGCCCTGCACAGATATTTTACTTACGCGTGTGCCCCATTACCTACACATTTATTCCTTCTCATAACTACAAATCCTTTCCCATATCAGTCCTATATAACTTTGCTCAATCATATATTTTAACTAGTTCTATCTTTAATTATGGATTCTCAAGCCAAACAATTTTGTTCTAACTGCAGATACCTTCTTCCATTGAGCGACTTTCGGGTCAACAAACTGGTTCGACGATCGAAGACATGCTCCAAGCATAGTAAGAAACGCTCTCTACCTGAAATCGAAGAATGTGATAGTTTCCTTTATGAGATAAACCAGTGGAGTCATCCTGTAAGTCATTTCTGCTCTCTTGTGACCTCATCCTAATAAATACTCTTACTAGGGCCAAACAAGAAGACTTGACCTCTCGTATATGTTTCAGCTAGACCAACTTCCTATCAGTTTTGGTTATTCGCTTGAAGCGAATAATGAAGCAACTTCTGAAACGAGTCCAGTAAATAAAGCCATTAACATGTTAATTTACTCTTTTCGAGATGCAGGTGGCCACATATTTCGGAAATTAAGCAACAGTAAGAGTTCTGAACTCTTTTATTATTAATCTTGCTATCAAGACGTGAATCAATGCCCTAAGTCAAAATCCCAAGTCAAACATGATAGACGCCTAATAGAGAGGTTTCTGTGCCAAAGCTAATTGACGTTCAAACTGGACTTACTAGATAGATGTTAAAATTATGAATACAATACTAGCTTGGGAAGCAAGAGTTTGAACTGATTAACTTTTGATTCTCTTATTTTCGTCTACTATTTTTTTAACTATGAGGATACCAGATCCTTTTTAACTTCAATGGAAGAATGAGCTTAGTATAATACAAACTGGGGTATCATAAAAAGAGACCTTGACTCCAAAAATAACCTAAAGACAACGCCTTTCGCCGAAACCCGTCTAAATTCCCAGCCTTGTATTCCAAACCCTTGTACCATCTTAGAAAAGGAAAATTATTCTAAGTTATGGCCAGCCAATTAAAGTCTCATTTTTAACAATTGATGTTTATATGTTAAACTGTTGCACAGCTACCGCACACCATATTATGATATTCGACCATCACCAGAGGCCCTTGAATTTATCAACTCGCGTTGCACAAACTAGACACCGGCAAAGATATTCCGTAATCTTCAACTATCTGGAATTCCTGGTATTGATATTATTGTCTAACATCAGATTTATTATTAGTGGCAGCAGGCTAACCCAAATTTTTGTCGACGTGACGTAGATCAATTTAATTCTGCAACTAAATTTCTTGCCGAATCCGAAAGTATTTATCGGTCTTCCGTTTATAAGTCAGGTAATTTACGAGGCTTGGCTATCTACATCACTGGCACAATGTCTAGTCTTGCAGCTAGAATTAAAGAGCTCGTTATCAACGCTACATTTGGAACGAATAACTCAGATATGAAATCAATCTAAGTTTGATACAAAGAAGTATATTTAACTAATTATTCAGATATGAGTTTGTTCGCCGTTCAAATGGAGCTTGATGGAACAGGGATACCATTATGTTACCTCTTTCTGGGGATTGAAAGATCTAGTTCGGAATGTAAATTTGTGACTGCGGGTGCAACAACCTGCATACTTCAACAATTTCATCAGCCTCTTAAGGATGCTGGCTATAATCCTAGGTTTTTAGAATGGGACAAGGATAAATCGATGATCTGAGCGATCCGGCTTAAGTGGCAAAATACAACTATTCAGCTTTATTTCTGGCAATCAAAAAGATTGGTTCATAAGAGGCTCCAAGATTCTGGACGCATACCCAAAATCATTACTTCCCTCAAAGAGTCAAAAACTTCGTACCAATGCTCGAAATTTGCTGGGGCTCAAACCCCATATGTCGACCGGATAGTCATCATAGGTAATGTAGGTGTCGATGTGTTTCCTCATCTATTAATTTACAGAGCTTGGTAGACTTAAAACTGCTAGCTCAACCGAGCGAAATACTACACTACAAATATTTAGCCGATATTACAATAAGCATCCAATGACTCCGGTTCAAATTTGCATGTATTGTACCAGTAGGTAGATACATCATGACTGTATTAATGAAATATATGCTTGGTGTTATTCCTGCAATTATTTTCGCTTATAGGCATATCTATTTATCAATTGGTATGCTACGGAACAGTGGGAGTTGTGGGCACGCTCCGAAAATCCTTACAGTCTGCCAATTCTAAAAACGACTATGATCATTGAGCCTCACTGGCGAAAGATAATGCATGATTACCTGCACCGCTTAAGCTGTCCTCGAATAGATTTAGTTTGCTGGGTCATAAAATCACGCATCGCGCCTCAAGCACTGGAGCGGATGAAGACGATCTTGAGCAATGATCATCGAAAGGCAGCCGCCACCTGGAGAAGAGCCTTCGAGTGAGAATGGAAGTGTTTACAAAGTGACCAAGTCGACCCTCAAAGTTTTATAAGGTATCATACAGATCCAGAAAAGTGGACGTGTGCTTGTGAGCCATTTCTTCTGAGTCGCTTCTTACTCTGCAAGCATATTATAAGCTGTTATGAGAAAGTGCATGATACGGTGAAGTTTTTTTTCGGAGGTTCGTCGCCAGAGACACAGGCCATTTTGGATAGAAAAGCAACTGGGTTTGTATACTCAATATAGGACGTCAGTAAATGTGATGCTTGAAGATAGTGACAGTGAAACTGAGACCAGCTCTGATACTGAGGAACAAGAGCTTTAAAATATTGAGGAAGGAAATAGAAGAGCTGGAATACTCTGATGGAGGCTCAAAATTTGAAGTTGATTCTATCATATCTTCACTAGATTCCTCATGGGTCTAGTTCATGGACAGAAATAAATTGGTAGTACAAAATTTCTTGAAAAATTTGCCGAAAGTAATGCGAAAAACATTACTCTTCTTTATGAAATTAAACAATGGAAAAGACGAAGGACCATGCTAAAGACTTAAGTTACTAACAATCGTCCTGCATCTATGTACTATAGGTAGCTTTTCTATGAGGATGATGTTTGTACTCCCTCACAACCTAGCCTCAAACAGCTTCTACGCCTAGAAGTAGCCTCTGTGTGAACTCGGTAGAATGTCTAGGCGGGCGGTGGTTTGTTAGTTGGCAATACAGACCTCATAAGAAGATAACATTTTGTAAATGATTGAAAATAATAATATAATGTGCTGGTGAGTTGATATAAATGATAGACTATGATTCCGATTGAACCATTTCATTGATAAAAATTCCAAAATTAATCTATAAAGATCAGCTTCAATTATCTGGCTAATGTCATGGCCTGTTTTGTTTACTTCGGTTTAATTACTGGTCGCAGTTAGCTCGTTTTCATTCACAACCTCGGTTCCATATTTTCGGTCTCAATCTAAGTTTTGACTTGAATTTTATTTAAACTTGATTCTCAGTTTCAGTCAGTGATTTTAAGCGACAGAGTCTATCGCTTTGTTCAATGTCTCAGCCAGCTTTCAAGTTAGGGAGAATCTCGTGTTTCGTGACTGGTAGAGATTAGGACTAAGGTTCATTACGATAATGCCTGGCAAGATGAGTTTTAGTCTAGCTTGAGATCTGTTACATAAAAGAAGGAAACTCCATAGGTAGCTCCCCATCTTTTCATTCTGTACCATACCTTAAGTTAATTTACCTAGATCAACTTATTTCTAGAATAGATTCTTCTCTTTAACTCAGTCACTTTACTCTATCTTTTACACCTATTCAATTGGTCTTGTCACTCCATCCCTTTAGCACTCGCACCCCATTCCGAAGACGAAGAATACAGGTTACTTCTGTGAAGTCGTAACAGCTAATGTCTCTATATTGCATACATATGAATCCATGAAGGTCTGTGATTTATTGCTTTTAAAGAATACCAGTAAGTGGCAAAAGAATTAAACTTTCAAAACTACTGGAGTTCGCCTTATGTAATCTCACGTGTCAGTTTTTTTTTTTGTGCACATTAAGTTACGTTTCTGAGATCTCTGCCGTCATGTGAGTTAATGTGCACGATTTACAATGGACTAGGCTAGACCAACTTCAATCCGAGTCTTCAGATCACTCGTCTCGAGTGATTCCAAATTAGGTGGATCATTCTGAACTTTTTGGATCATTCGGATAAGTTCATCTCAATTAGGAACATCACTCACAGACGGAATCACCAGCTACTATCCTTTCATATAAACAGACACAGTCGTATCTTTCCGTTGTAGAACCATAGAAAAATATAACCTATTTTTGGCATTACTTTCGTGCTTGCCCGATTTTGGGTTTTGCACCTTAACAAATATTTTTCTATCTCTATTTTATTGTCTCCGTGAGGCTCAAACCAGAGTATCCTCTTTTGTTTCTATTAACCGGTTCAGTGCATGACTTTCCAAGTACCAGACTGTGATAGTTTATCATCATCATCACCAAAATATTTCCACAGTTCAATACAAAAATTCTTTGATAACGAAATATCTATTCTTAAAATGGGGAGTAGTTGTCAACCTTTAGCTGATATCTTCATGGGATCAGAGCAGGACCCCTTTGAAAGTCTCTAAATAGAGGATAAGATAGAGCTTCTGGAAGTTTTAAAGCAGAATAAAAATTCAAAGTCACAAAACACGGCCTCTTCCACTCCCAAGATCACAATTCCAATACCAGCAACTAAGGCAGCCCTGCCGGAATAAAATAGAAAGCCAGAAGAATTTAATTTCTACATGAAGTGTTTGGAGGCAAGAATTGAGAGGGAATGGGAACCACATGTCGGTCAGGGGTCTTTATGCCTGGATATGATGGACACTTTACCCGATGAAAAAAACCAAGAATAGCTGCTTGGTTCGAAAGAAATCGATCTAACTTTAATTGGAGGAGTTTTGCTGAACATTTCCGAGATTAATTTGAGGACAAGGAAGAACGACAGGCTACATTTATGTACGTCAATAGAATGGAGCAGGGTCACAACCAGCTATTTTTAGACTCCCCTAAGGACTTTGAATATCGAATATCACCTTGTAGGCAAGCTTTCACGCCTCTGGGAAAGTCAATTTGTTGGAAATTTTGATGAATTATAATTTCGTAATTTGACCAACAAGATCATCATAGGGCTGGTAGGTGGCGTTGTGTTCAGCCTCGCCAATTATTTGGGTCACGCAACCCTTGAAAATCTACACCAGGCATTAGGAAATTTATCAACAAATTGTTATGAAACCAAAGTGGATGTTTGTTTGGAATTATCGGAGTATTAGGATCACCAAATTTGGTTCTACAAGTATATAGTGTACGACTGCTTCAACCGATTCATATCTAGAATGTATATAATTATATATTTTTTGTACTTCACATATAATAAAAATATCTTTACTCAATTGCTATTCAAGAGAGAAATCGAGAGTTTCTGTTACTATCAACTATTCCTTTATCACTTAAAGTCATATCTATTACTCTGCGAGACATTTCCTCTGAGAGGTTCCGTATTCGATTCTAACACAATTCAACTGAAAGCCTATCTAAATAGCCACCTTCGACATGCACTAGGGGGTCGACGGCTCAACACCTGTACGTGGTGTCCCCTACGAACCTCCAGCTCTCTTTTGAGAGTCTGTAGAGTTAATATTGAGTCACAACCCATTATTCAACCTCGAGCTGAGTTCCTCCCCTTCAACCTTGAAGAATCGAATCCGTTAACAACCCATGACGATTACATGACAACAATGATGTTGAGAAAGAGGAGGGATTATAGGTATGAAACGCTACAACGGTAGTTAGAGAAGCCCTCGTTATGTACAACATATGCAACCCACCGACGGGTGAATATAAAGCCTGGCGACAGCAATGTACAAGACCTTTCCGTCTTCTTTACTGGCAGATTTCGAGTCATAAAAATTGTTCGTCTCTAAATACTTGACCCCGAATTTACTAGCCAGGAGGGCTTTTCAAGGTAGTGAGTTACTTGACTACCCTACGTCCGTAACGATCCTTGAGAGCTAGGCTAGGCTCCTTCACGATAAACAATCCCAACCAAGACTTTTCT
>JAHYSP010011066.1:0-10016 GCA_019455505.1 Pleochaeta shiraiana | reverse complement strand
GATACCTTGTGTAAATAAGTAGTTTCACAGTTAAAGTAAAGTAAAAAAAAAAAAAAAAAAACCACAAACTCAACCAGAGAATGTAATATTTAGTATACGCCTTTTTTATTGTGTTAAAGTATCCCGACAGGATCTATATCTATTCACAAAAGGAGTCTAACGATTTACTTGAAAGAGATAATCTTTTAAGCAGAAGTAACAACTATCATCATAACTAGATATAAGTGCTTCTGTAAGATTCCATGATCTTCCGAACCCTTTTAAAGACATCTTACTACTTTCTTTTATTATAATGTAGTTCTATGCATTTCTACATTTTTGAAAATTGAATGTTATGAACGTTTTTTCTTGATTGTATTCTATCTAGGAATATGCTACGTACTTATATTCAAATCACTCGTCATTTATGGAGACAGAGATGTATGTAACTGCTCGAAAAAATAGTAATACAATTTGTCCGTCACACCACCGATTGATTACGGGTCAATGCGTGGTACACCATACTACTATTCGCTAATTAGTTCTTACGTTAAAAAACCGCCTCTCGATGATTACGGTTTTAGCCAACAATTGCCACCGCAATTTATTATCTTAGCGCTTACAACTTCCAAAACATTTTATTGCGTAATATCAATATACATAGTTCTAGATATGTTTGTAAACAGCATAGTATTGATAACAATGACTATGGAAGACATGGAGATAGATATGTATATATATGAGTATACTTGCATGTTAAAATAGATAATGTTGTTTAATGGACTATCTTGATACACATTCTTCTTACTCGTTCCAATAACTCGTGAATTCCTTACACTAATAACTCTCTCTTAAAATTAACCTTGATATTTGACACGTCCCTGCCAGGCCTCCGACCCCATTACAACATGTCCAAGTGTTGAACTTGTATAGAATTGACAGCCAAGAGAAATAAAAGAAAACATTTTGCGCCTGTACGCCTCACCCCGCTACTATACCTATTCAAGTTCGGCCACTATGTGCCCGACCTCTGCTTTATTACTTGAAAATATTTGCGCTAGGCTCGTTTATTTCCGCTCGCTCAATACCAGCCATCCCTGGATATGCCTCTTCATAGATTCCGCTGCCTCTGACGAACTCTTCAAAAAGTTTCCAGCCGCTTTGTCCCAACATGGTTTTAAGCTCCGGTGCCCTCCGTCTTCCTGTGATGTCAATCCAGTTTTCAAGAGCCCTCCTACATTGAACGAGGTGGCTTATAGATTTTTTCCTTCTACAGGCGCAGTAGATATTAGCTGTTTCATGCTTTAAGTGACGATAGTATGCAGCGAAGTCTCCATGTGCTGTTTGGGCTGCAATTAAGCGTGCGTATATTGCTCTTGGAAGAGCTAGTTCGGGCGATTTTTTGGGGCGCATCTTGAGTTTCAGCTCTGCGTACTGTCGAGGGCATGCTGTTTCCCACCAGTTTTTTATTAGCTCCTGTGTATAGGAGCGCGCTTGGCGCCTGATGGCGTCCAATGTGAGGACTCTCCATGTGAGGTGTCCTACGTGCTAAGCGGTCTGCTGCTTCATTTTCCAGTATCCTTTGATGTCCTGGAACTCAAATGACTATCACAAACGCGTCGAGACCTCCAGGAGGATGTGTGCTAGGGAGTTCAAGTTTCACGCCTCAGGGCTGTCTTAAGCATTGTGCACCACGAAGGAATCGCAATTCTCGTAGCAGTTTTAAGTGCTCTGTCAATTGCCTCTCTCCGTTTGCCCGTCGAGTTCTTGACTAACGATCTGTCCGTGGATCGTGTGAGCCCTGACCACCATACTTCAGCAGCATGTAAAATAGTTGATGCGAGTAAAGTGTGGATTATGTTAACCATTGAACTAAGAGAAGGATCTGTTGCGCACGACGCGAGTCTTCAGTGAAGTTGTGTGAGTCTCATACCCTTGATGATATATTCCGCTTCATGAAGTCTAAATGTTAGTTCGTGATCGAGGAAAACTCAAAGCTATCTTATCTTAGCAGAGTCCACAATTTCTTCGTTTCCGATTCTGATATACGGCTGGGTTTGTTGTTTAGAACGTGGGCCCAAAAAGTATATTACCTCAGCTTTTTCTAGGTCGAACAACACCGGCTATTGCAGCATCTTGTGGCGAACTTCCAACCCCGAGCAAGGCGATGTCGTCTGCATATCCAAACCTCCACCTACTGCCCGCTACTACTTCTGCGATATATAGTAGAAAGAGTATTGGTGACAAGAGAAACCTTTTTGGAATTCCGCACTTCAGTGTCTTTGGCTCGGTGAAACCATTCTCATGTCGAACTCTTGCACTTCGGGCGTTAAGAAATAAACATATCCACTCTCTTGCCACCTTAGGCCAAGCCATCATATATTTTTCATTCTTTGGAGGAGTCTTTCGTGCAGAACAGCATCGAAGGTTCTTTGTACATCTAGTGTGATGAGTATTGTTTTCTGTCGAAGATTCAGGACATGCCCCACATCATGAAAAACACAAGTGACGAGGTCAATCCTCGAGTGATGAGTCTTTGATCTGGATTGGTCAGTTTAGCCTGAATGTTATAGCTCCTCGAGTGTTTGATCTGGGTACATCCTCAGAGAGTGTGGAGTGATCAGAGGTTGAGTGGAGTCCCGGCTCCATGTCAGCTAAGGCTCCGTAGTTAAGCCATATCAGATCCAGTGTATTGCCTCGTGTGTGAGTCGGGCTGCCTGAAAGGTATGAGAGGTTTATTTCGTTGTCTAACATCCATTCTACGATTCCCGGGCCATTAACGTGTTGTCTGTTTGCCATAGGCTGCTATTCAGGATGAACGGCGTTGAATTCCCTTCCGATCACTGTTGGGCCTGAGGGTGTCCAGGAGAGGGTATTAGACCAGTCTGTTCCAGATGCCCGATATATCGACACAAAAGTAAGACCCTCAACAACCGCTGCTGTAAGTTCAGTGCAAGAGCCGCATGAGACGCTGACAGGTCTGTCCTATGCGGGTATATATTGCTGCTCTTAGCCGCTGAGTCTCTGCACTTTCCCCTAAAAGCAGATGTCTTTCGAATCACGGGTGTGATTTGATCAGCCATTCGTTATCTTTTCTGGAGGTCCAGGGCTCTTGAAGAAGCAGTGCCTGGGTCACTGTTTCCCGGGCAGCTTGGAGAATAATATCTGTTGCTGAAATGCTTTTTCCTAGGTTCGCACAGATGATTGTGATCTTCATGTCATGGGTTAGTATTTGTCGGTTGTATCCCTCTACGGGCATGACGGCACGAGTTGAGATGTTTTTTCGGAGATTTCTTTCTCGGTCTTTTCAAGGGTTTCTAGTTGACGGATGATTGTAATCCGATATTTTCCCGTCGCGAAATGTAAAATACATTCTGACTCTGGTCTCTCTAAGTTGGCTGCCAGGGCGCGCACTGATATAGTTCTCAGACAAGTTTTTAGAGTGGCTTTTTCTGCCACTTTGTCTCTTGTGACGGATATGAGGCCTTCCAAAGTACGTAAGTTATCGGGGACGTTGGCAGCAAGTATTTTAATCCATTTTAAAGCCATTTACAGCTTCAGACCAGTCTCATCTAGACTGTGGGCTTCTTGGAGGAGGAGATTGCGGGCTGCCTCACTGTCTGTAATAATTGCGAAACCAGAGTTTACCAGGGATACCTTCTCTAAGGCTGATTTTACGGTTTTCAATTTTGCCGACAGGCTTAGTTTTATAAAATGAGCCGGCATTTTGTTAAAAGTTATGAGCAGTTAATGAAGTAATATTGATGGAATGTAATTTTTAACAATGATGGTTGTTAAACCGAAAAGATAAGTTAACTATGGTTTGATAAAATAAAGAATATAGTAGGTATTGGGGGAATTTATGATCAATGATGTATTTTCAGTTTAAGTTATTATTCTTAAATGAAGAAATACAGACCAGTATTTATGATCTATTATGATCTCGACTAATCTGTAGAATTACATAACCTACAGACTAGCAAAACAGGATTTTGACTCGTATCTTCTAGTATCCACTAGTATGCGATCGGCATTCGTATAAAACGCCACCTTTTGGTATTTCTTTTTCATGAAATACCAGCCCGGCAATGTAGGTCGGTTTATTAACTAAAACAAGTAATACAATTAAACTTTTGGTTTAAGATCGTAGATGTCAACAAATTGCAACAATATCTTTAGTCCATGTTCCTGCATATGCAGATCCACCAATAAGGTGAGATTATGTGGAATTTCAACACATTTGACACCGCGAGTTTTAATTTGGGACTCTTGGAAACAATCGCTCATCTGGTTTCGCTCTGGCTATCGGTGCTGCTTTCGGTGAGGTCTTGGGGGTTATATTACAGGTGCGGCCTGAACAGTAGTGGAACTGAGCTGAGTGGTGGGCTTACGGCGGTCCACTTCTGTCCATGGATTCTGTGTTGCTCGTGCCGCTTGTTGTGGCTTCGCGTGTGTCGCTAATTCGAGTGATTGCAGCTGTGACTGTAACAAACGGACTTTGTTGGATTTTGAGGCCTTGAGTTCCGCCTTCAGTAGTGCGGTTATCGTGGCGCCTCTGTCTTCACCGGCGAGTAAGATTTTCTTAAGCTGATCTTTTACTCCAGTTGCGACTGCCCTCGTCACATTTTGAATCTCTGGGTCTAATATTGATTCGTAAAGAGATATAACATGTGCCAGAACACATTCCATCTCGGCGAGTCGTATGTTAAACGCCGCTCGCTACTTACTTGGTGATTAAATTTGAGAGGTCTTGTCCTACTAAACGCACTTCGTCTCCAAAAGGTCTGAGTTTACGACTATACTGAGGGTTCGGTTGGGTAAGTGCGCTATCAGTCATTTTGGTATTATTTACTGTTTCGGTGGGTAAAGGGGAGAGATCGAGTGGAGCAGGGTGAGGTGTCATCGCCTTTTTGAAAGAGAGTATGATGGCTGTTAATATCACTGGGGGAGAGGTAATTGTCGTATGAAATCTTTTTGTTGTTTTTATTTCCAAATATAGGAGGCTGGCTATGCAAGGGTCAATTGCATTACCGACAACTTAACCAATGGCATTAATTTCAAAAACATCTGTCTCAGGTATAAGAAATTAGATCAGTCTTATTGGACAGGTGATAAAATCAGACTAAATTGATATGGCAGAGCATATTCCAAATTTTACCCTAAATAGGCCCGGTTTTGAGCGATCTACAGTACCTTCATATAGTTTTTCACATGCTAAATATTGTCCGTAACCTGCAATGGAATTTTTTGCAGCCCCAATATCGATCATAATACCATAAAACTGGCTTAAATTATACGGTTTAGTGGTGGCAATATGTGCGAATGGTTTTATGCCTAGTTGAGGGCAGAAAAAATGAGTAAGGTTAATAAATTATGTTTAGAATCTTGAATGGCAAAATTTGTGAACAAACCAGGTCCATCAGTGGGGTCATATGATATGAAGTGTATATTATTTAAGTTGTTATGGTCTTCCTCGTCATTGCGTAGAGCTTGGATCTTTTCGTATTACTCATCTCTGCCTTCGCTTTCTAAATACTGCAAAACCTTCATATCGATATTTTTCTTAAAATTTTTGCGGGTTTTATCGTCTTTTTTGGAATGTCTAGTTGAACAACACTAGATTTTCTAGCAAACAAAACATCTTTTGCTGCGGGAAAGATTTTTATCGTTTTGATTGATAGCTATTTGATTCCATGGATAATTCTGATTCGTGAGTTAAGTTTCTTCGTTGATAGTTGTGGGCTCTTTGATGAAATTTTGTGATTGGGTGGTGAGAAGGTACGGAATCGTACGTCAAAACGATCCAACACTACCCGTGCATTCAAGGAAATAATTTCTATAGCATCAAATGCTTTTTGAAAATTCTCATACGTAAACACGCAGAAAAAAAGTGGCACTTAATGTGCGGATGAAAGCTTCTTTGTTGATGTGGTTGATGTGTCGGTGTGCCAAGTCTCTTACGCGGTCGGAATAATTCAGCTTTAATGGCGTGAAACACAACCACTCAAGATGCTACAGTACATTTGATTAATAAGTAGTCATGTTGAGCTATAAGATCTTTTGTTCGTAGCAATTATTTTTAAAATCTTAGTTGATTTGACTCTCATGGCCATCCAAAATGAGCAGCCTGTACAACTCTTCCCGACGCGAATTTACAAGCTTATCAAATTGCGTTTAATACTCATGACCTAGGGATTTATTGGTTTAAATATTGTCTGGGACTTATATATTCCAGTTTCAAGTAATATATGCCTCTTCATGCCATAATGGGATATGAACGCGTCATTTCTAGATAGTAAATCAACAGGTAGTGTAAGCCTGAGTGTAGATACTCTGCACAGCTATAACCCACTCATGATCTCTAAATTGGGTGAGAGTAAGCCTTTTATGAAGTTCTGAATCTGCAACTTTCTTCATAATAAATCAAAACATACCAAATTGAAAACCTGACTCATCATCATTGTGGATGCCATACTAGTTGATTGTGTCTTGTACATGTTGAAACCATGCATTAATGACCTCTGAACCTTTTTAATTGATTCCCAGTCGGTCTTTTGGTTAGTTGAAATCCACCTTAAGCTCCTCTACAAGCGACACGAATTTTCCAGCTCAATTCTTGCTAACCGTTAATATATGCGGGATTATCTTGGATCAGGTTTAACTAATTGATGTTCATGCGTCACTTTTGGAATGGAGAGTAAGAATTGGATTTTTTTGTCCGAAAAGAGGAGTATTCTAGAATTGAAAGTTCTCCCATTATAGATCGAAGTAGATTTTATACACTAATTTAAAACAGACAAAATCAATTTCAGTGATTTGTGTCTAAATACAGGTTAGCTTTTTGGGGTTTCTAGACCAGTTAAAATATCGGATGCCGTGACTCGGGGATCAACTAATGTCGGTGACTACAGTAATCCCAGTTAAGAATTTAATCTATTAAAAAAGTCTACAGAAATATCACAGTATATAAAATCTTCTCTATTCTATGTAATTACAAGATTACACTTTTGAGTTGATTTTGTTTGTCAGAAAAAATCCCTTGTCGTTAAACCCCTTTGAATGTTTAATTCTTATTACGGGTTAAACCTTTATTTATTTATTTATTTTTAGATGTCTACCTGGGTTAAACCTTTATAAGTGGCATTGGCTGCTCCAATGCCGAGAAATATCACGTGATAATAGTCAACTTAAGAAGTATTGAGGTAAGGACCCTGAAAAAGGGGTAAACTAGTGAATTAGTAAATCTTGTACTTACTAGTAAAGAAATGACCTTCAGTACTTCAATCTCTAGATTCTACTAATTAACTGAATTTACACTGGACTTGCTCTGTTTGCTTAAACAACAACTGATCTGGCAACAATTATCTATCATCCTTAATGAGTAGGTAATATTCTACAAAACAAAATAATTGATAAAGCTAATATTTATTCATAGGCTAGTCCTGTAACAAGCCGTCTCTATATTTAATCTAATGATATTTGTTTCATCTGACCAAATGACTCTTTTTCCGATCTTCGAGAGTAAAGTGTTTGTGTTCCAGGACTCATTCATTGAAATCGAGCTCTCTGTTACGCTCCAGACAGCATTTAGTTTCTTCATCTAATTTACATTACTTGAAAACCTTTTTGTTCCCTAAGAGCACATCCGTCTGACAATTACTGGTGGGGATTTTTGTCTTCTCTTTCAAAATGCAGTTGTCGGAATATAATAATTCCGTTTTATACAATGGTTGAAATGTTTGTTTTGGGCTAGACTATGCCGGAGTTTATCCGATGTACAAATAAATGATTTAATTCACATAGAGAATAGAGTAAAAGATATATGAATTTATAATCACGAAAGTACTCAACGTGTGGAGTTAGTTGTTAAACTTGCTTGATTTGATACTCTAGTGTGAAGCATTAGAGCTCACTAGCCTCGAGACGTTAGCTTGCGTGTTCGTCCCCACTCCGACTCTGACGTTGGATTTGAATCTAAGATCTGGTATTTTTGGGCAAGATAGTTATAGAAGATATCTATCTTATCTTATGATAACTTCCTCATTTTAAAAAATTATAGAATTCTGATACAAAAACAAAAAGAATAAAAAGAAGATGATTGGTGATAGGTTCATTTCTAGAGTATGATTCCTTAGACTAAAAGATATTAAGTTTCAAGCTACTTTGACGCAATTTATGGTGATTAACTTATATTCTACCGGGTTTTTAAACCAGACGCTCAAATTTGATCGAATACCTCGGAAATACCATTACTCACCATATACACACATACTCATAAAATGTATAATTTCTTATTATTTTCAATAGGCTAAGCTACAGCCCTTTTTCATTTCTCATTTGGTTCCGGGCCAATAGAGCCGCTTAAGATTACGCGGAATACGCCGATCTCATCTCGTTCACACCTCTATCGCGAAAGGATTCTATACATATTTGTAAAATAAAAAGTCTAGAAAAAAAATAACATGTCTCCTTTTGTTGTAGGATAAAATAAGATGATTTTGATGATGTTGATGATGACCTTTACTTGTTTAAAGATAGAGCATGATCGAATTGAACATATGCCCGAAAATTTTTTAGTAACCTTTAGGCTTATTGGCTCTAAGCATGGAGCTAATTTGTGACGGAACCTGAACGATCGCATGGATTTGAATGAATTATCTAATATAAGTGTTGAATTTGGATATTATCGTATAGTTTGCATTAATACTCTTTAATTAAATAAAGCAGAGAGAAAATTCTGTCAAAGACGTACAAGTGTAGGATATTAATCTTGTTCTACAGTTCCTTATAAATCTGTTTACTCTGAAGATCTACTTATAGATAACTCCATAGTTTAATACTAACTATACTAATGTTTTCTTTCCATGTAGTTTTATCTACTTCCATATTCTTCTACATTATTCTGAAATTTGTACAAACTATGGAAAGGGTTAGAACCTTTTGGAGTATACTTCTCCATCTAGTGTCGCTTGTTTTAATCCGTGTCAGGTGACTTAGCAAATCGCAACAATATGGTCTAATACTATTAATCCTATGATAAAGACTATGTAAGATATCTTTGATATTCCATTCCACTTGCTTCTTTACGAGCTTTAGTAAATAGTATTCATTGGATATCCTCTTAGCTAACCGTACGCTGTAAGATTGATGATCAATGTTGACGATAATCTCGGTTAATTTCTATGCGAACCTAGACCGTCTGATCTGCCCGTCCAGGTCTGCCTTTCGCTGGCTGATCTTTTCAACTCTAGCTTGCTCAGAGATACACCAAATCAATGGATAATGATAAGGCCCTAACACAGAGGCTCTTTTCCGATACAACAGCTTGGTCTATGATATACATGTCGGCCTTCATGAAAAAATGGATGAGGGCAGAGAGATAGTTAGTCAGCTTTTCTCATCTCATACTCCGTGGCTATATTTTGGTATCCTGGGTCTTCTACTCACTGCATTCAGTGTAATTTCAAAAACGCCACAAAGGTCCGTGGCAAGCGACTCCGTGTTTTCCACTGATTTAGGATCAGCATCAGCTGCCGGCGAGATTCGTTGAGCGACATCTTTTGCAAATTAGTGAGTAATCACGAATCCACATATCGAAAATTTGCCGCTCATCATACATTCTTTCCCCTATATTCATCACAAGCCCAGCTGATATCTGTCAAAGCTAAGTACACCCTATTTCCCGCTATATGTGGGCCTTCCTACGATCAGGTAAAATAGTCAATATTCCTAAGTTCATTTGTCGATCTTTGCACCTTGTCTGTAGTTACTGCTAGTAAAAGGTTGCCAAGCCCAATCAACTGGAATAGATTTATCAATAGCTAGCGATATCAGAAGACTAGAAGTTTAGCATTGATTGAACAGCCGGAGAGTTCTGTAAACGTTGAATTATATGATATAATTAATAACTGTTGGAAGTTGGGTAGTTTGTGTCTGAGTCACAATCTACTTCAACTAGTGTTTGGGTTCCCGACAAGGATCGTTTAATTCCTTAAAATTTTGGGATGTATAGTTGTGAAACTTGGGGTCCGGATTGT
>JAHYSP010008974.1:11398-24150 GCA_019455505.1 Pleochaeta shiraiana | reverse complement strand
CCAGCCCACCCCATGACGATCGTGAACTACTTAGAGCTAGCTGCATGAGATCTGCGTAAATCAAACCCTAAATTGTATAATGATCAGTCGCTAATTCTGCAAGAATCCCTGGGTGTAGATTTTTACCTCAAACACACTGTACTGTCTTACTTAATATCAAGTCTGACCTTCTTTTCCATGAATATCAATCAAATCAAATGTCCCCTAAAATCCCAAAATTTTCAGGAAAATCTTACGTCAAGAATTCAACCCATTGTGAGAGAATATACTAGACAGATTTAATACAAAATATTGTCTAACAACTTGGTCGTGGGGATATATGTATATTAAAAAAAAGGTTAAAAAGATCAAAAAATTGAAGAGAAAGATGAAGAGGCACTTGACCAATCTTTGAACTACCCACTAGCCTGGAATGGAAAGACAGAGTGAGCTAACGCTTCTTGCTAACTTTATTAATTTGATGAATATGGAATATTCATTAATAGTAAATGATCTATATTAAACCAGGGAAAAAGTTGAGGGAAATTCTTCCCCACGTACCAAGGAAAACAATGCCTGATCACGAATAGAACCGCCCCATTTATATACATACACCGGTACAAGGGTAGATATAGCACTGCATAGAGGCTAGTGTCTGCCGAATGCAGTGCTATTTCTACTCTTGAGCGGTTGTATGGACAGTTACTCTCCAAATCTATCTTTTCTACAGCTTTTTCTGATTCGTTCAATATTTAGCCCAAAATTCATCTAAGGTGAGAGACCTTTTCCCCGTAAATATGGTTCGAAAACTTGCTTTCCTTCTCCACTAATTCTTAGACTCAAACACATTAATATAAAGATTTTTTTCAATATCGAATTTTTTCTGCATAGAATTTCTATCTTACAGCTAGAAACATGTATGTCTACTTCCTGCTGTAGTTTTATTTCGATATCTTTTTTGCATAATCCTTAAGGTTCCCAAGGAGACCGTCAAAGCTTGTGCATGCTTCATATACCTCCTACAAAAACTCCCAATATGTGGAGTATGTAAAATATTCATGTCACTACACATCGACTAGATAGGGTTTAAGTTTGGAGATTAAGTTGGTCAACCTATCTATTGAATACCATCTTCTCCCATGAGGTAGTCATTTGTAACTGCACCAGTGTGAACTAACCTATTTTTGTAGATTTACATGAGTGGACGCCCTATGTTTCCTGATTCAGACCTTGTGAAATTTAATAAACCTGGCAGGATGCTTTGACAATAACTCTCTCTCGTTATCTTCTCTCATCTGGTTTACCAGAAAACAAAGTAGCCAGCACAAATTTTGGCGAAAGTACCGTAATTTATCCAGGAACTCCCTTTCATGTAACGATTAAAAATACAAAAACTACCTCATCAGCCTCTCTGAGTTACTAGTATATGAATATTTCGTTGATCTTAAACTGCGAGCCTGACATTTTCTAGTAATTTACTGGTCCATGACTTGACTATCGTTGATGTAATTCTCATCAGTTCAGCAAGTTTGAAACCGGTCTTTTCGGCTTAGGTTTGCTTGTTGATCAGTCCATGCAAACTGTAATCTATTGTTTTCATTGAAAAGCGGAGACTCTTTCCGATCAAGTCGTCTTTCGGATAATCTACGACGTATCGATTTGAGAACAGCATCTTCTTTCACAAGTTCACTGCAGAAGGTTTTTTGAATATACAAGGTAGGACATATGTTGAGCGTCCCGAGAACTGTATACAAGACCTTCTAGTTCGTTCTCTCGCGCATAAGATTACTCTGTAAATGACTGCCTAACAGTTTTTTTATGAGATAAGACCAGAAACATTATTTTTTTTATAACCTGAATTACTAGCAATTAAGTTGAGCTTAAACCAATTTCCAGTTATTTTTGTTTTTCAAGGGCGAATCCCAGTATGATTGGAACCCAATAATCGATAAATAAAAATAGACCTGCACGTAGATATAAGTGTATCGCTGAGAAAACTTGGTGAGGATTTTATTTTCTTCCATTTCAATCCAATATTAGTCTTTGACTATCGGAGGGTGTGGTGCAGTTTGAAAAATTTCAAACAAAAATTTCAAGTTTAATTCCTTGGCCTACTGTGCACTGAACCCTGGAGATCATTAACATTATACTAAAACAAACTCCTTTCCTCAAAATTGAATTATGAAAAACAAGGTAAATAAAAATAAAAAATCCTAACTATGAATGTTCTTTTAATGTTAATAGTTCAGACTAAATTAGCTTTTGTTTATCAATGTTCCCCACCTCTCTCGAGAATCGTCTATGACTCTTTTTTTTGTTGAAGTAATTGCGCTGAAGAGTCAGCCAAGCAGCATAGAACCGTAAAGGTCACAAATTTCGCTTTAATAACGCCGGTCACATGAAATTTACACGAATCTTTTTTTGTGGGTTTGATAACACCACTGGTGTAGTCTGTCAGGTTGTTATTTAATTAAACACTTTCAGCGCGTCTCTTCACACACTGCTGTTCAACCACTTTTTGTTGAAAATATGGGTTGATTAGTGATCTACTGATCGTCATGTATAGTCAAGGATATACCTAATTTGACTTTGACATAATAATTAACACAATTACAATAATCACCTTATTGTTCGCTAATCAATTAAATCTTACTTGTCAGTTTTAGGTAGCATAAATAACCCAATCGATCCGAAGTGTAGCTAATAATTCCATAACACTCATCAATACTTTTCTGACAAAACAAATTCCCTGAGTTCTCTTCTTAAAGTATTCTACATCAAGTGACACGTGATAAATCAATTTACAATAATCCAAATATTCCACACATTATTTTTAACAATTTTGAATCACTGATATACTATTCGCTTTTTGTCGATAGGAAAATTTAAGTTATCAATAATCCTCATCAAAAACCCATGGTGACCAAACAGGGGAAGAGACTTAAGACATGCTCCAAGCACAGCAAGAAGCGCGCCCTCCCTCCTCAGACAAGCACTGAGAGTAGTAAGAAACGCGCCTTCCTTCGTAATGATGATTGGGTTAGCTTTATTTATGAAATCAAGACTTGGAGTCAGCCTGTAAATTATTCCTACCATTTTACCTACCTCTGTATCTTTTCTAAACAGCATTTTCAGAGGCAAAATAAATTGCTGGATATCCAGTACAAATTTGACCTTGACAGTTTGTCTGTAAATTTTAAACAATTACTTCAAGCCGACAACCAAAAAGATTTCGATGATGAGTAATTAAAACAATTAATCGGACTACTCGTCAAAATTCTTAAAGAAGCTGGGGTTCGTAGATTTCGGCAGTTGAGGACAACAAAAAGGGATAATACTACCTATGAATACTACTACTGCTGCTGCCAAGATAGCTAGCTCCCTGAGGAGTAGATGAGAGAAATCGGGAAAGATTTCCCTGCGAGAGCCAGTTGAAAATAAAAGTGGACCTTGTGAATCGCCGGTTGAGCGTGGCATTGTCTCACAAGTATCACGTATCATACGTGAATATCAAATTATCACAGGGAGCGGAAGGTTTTATTGACTCACATTCAAACCAAACGCCTGCTAAAATCTATCGGGACATCCAAGGTTCTGATATTCCGGATGTGAACAAGGTCGCCCAGCATCAGATTTATTATCGATGGAAATGCTACAATTCCAAGATTTGGAAGCTCAATAAAGAGCCATTCACTTCTGCTTCAATATATTAAGCTGAGCACAGGGGCAAGTACAAGCATAAAACCTATACAGCCGTTATTTACGTGGTTTCGCCATATACATCACTGGCACTATCTCCGAGCTCTGAAATAAATCGAAAGATCTGGTCATAGATGCTACATATGGCACTAATAACTCGGGTAAGACACACTTATTTAACAATACAAATTAGGCAAAGACATAATTATAAACCATCTAGGTATGTATGGGCTTAACCGCGGCATTTGCAGAACTTTATGGGACTGGAGTTCATTTGTGTCACATGTTCATTGGCGTCAATAGTCTTGGGGATGAGTCAACTTCTGCAGTTCCTGGAGCCAAGACTTGTATCCTCGATCAGCTTATTCGACCACTCAGAAACGAAGTATTTCATCCAATATTCTTCGATTGTGACAAGGTTCAAGCTGAAATTATAGCCATCAGAGAGGTATGCCTAGAAACTACGGTCTAACTTTGATTCTGGCATGAAAATAGGGCTATCAGAAAGAGGTTGATGGGTTCTAGAAAGACAAAGACCTAGAGAAACTATAATCCTCAGAAAGTCAAAGAGCTGGTGCCAGCGCTTAAAATTTGTTGGGGATCGGACGTAACCCGTCGGCCAAATGGTGATCATCATTATGGTCGCTGTAAATGTGCATCTTCTGGAATATCTTTTCCTGGGCTTGGTCGACTTGAGACCAGTAATTTGGCTGAGCGGAACGACTAGTTAAATATGTTCAGTCGAAATTATATCTTGTGTTCAATGATACCTGATCGTAATGGTTCTTATTGTTCTGCTTTACAGATCCATTGTGACTATATTAACGAATTGTATGCATGGTGTCATTCCCTAAATTACTTTCGTCTCTGGTCATACCTCTATGTTAACTAGTATGCTCCAGAGCAATGGCAGCTTTGGGCACGCTCAGCTAACCCGGAGAGAATTCCCGTTCTGAAGACGACAAAGGTAATTGAATCTCATTGGCGAAGACTTAAATATGACTATCTCCACCAGTTCAATCGCCCTCGGATCGATTTGGTCCGTCACATTCTGGTGACCCGCGTTGCTCCTCAGGTACTGGACCTAATGACGGCAATAATTAGCCGCTATCATCGCAAAGCCACTGCCGCCTGGAGAAAGTCGTCAAAAGAGGAGTTGAAGTCACTTCGAAGGTGTCAAGACAAGCGAGAAAATCTCATCAAGTATCACACGGACCCGTCACGATGAACGTGTTTGTGCCATATGTTTGAGTCAAACCGTTTCATGCTATGTAAGCATGTCGTCTTTTTCCAAGAAAAGCCACCCAATGCCGTTCAATTCTTTTCGGAAATACGCCGACAAAGACACTGGCCATTTTGAGATGAAGATCAACTTTCTCTTTGCCCCTAGCACAGGATAAAAGAGACTGAGAAGCAAGCGGTCGACCATCAGGGCTCCGAATCAGAAATCAGTGGCGAGATTGATTCTGATACGAATGCTGAGACTGAGAGGGAAAGCGAGAGCAACAGCAAAAGTGAGGCTCAGACCGAGCGGGATGTTACGAACCAGGGTACTAAGTCGAAAGTTACCCATATTAGTAATAACCAGGGATAACATAATAGGGCTTATCCATGCATGAGTTATTCCTTGACTACAAAACTGATCATTGCTGTACTGTTTCCTTTCTCTTTCCTTCCCATGTTCTAATATGCTTCCCCTTTCTTGTCAAAAATGTTGACATTTTGAAACGTTGTCCAGATGATTTGGGCTCTCTCCTGATGGTTATTAGTTAGCTAAGGAGGTTAGTCTGGTAACAGATGTCTGTATAATAAGAGCTTAAGACATATATGTTCTGTAGCTTGTCTTGAAAGGCTTCTTTGAAATACTTTAATCAAGTTATTCGAATTTATTAAATCTTCTTTGGACACTATCTTCTCTGAATATTATCTTTTGTTTTGTCATATCAAGTCCCCTTGTGATCTCCAAGACTATAGACTCCCATAGATCCTGAATAACTCTCACATAGGACACCAAAGGAGATGGGCTTGCGGATGGTGATAGTTTAGATGTGGGATGTTTCAAAAAGCAGAAATACGTATCCAAAGGAAGAAAATTGGTTGATCGCAACTAATCTACGTTTCTCCTCCCTATATACAAAATCCTCATTTCCATCTCCAGCCCCTTATGATATATTTAGTCCTCATAGCTCTCGCTCTTCCTTATTGGATTAGAAGAGCTGTGAGACTCATTCCTAACAACATGATTATCGTAAGCCATCAGCATCTATCAGATTCTGTAAAAAGGGTAGGAAGCGTTAGATGGACAAAAATGTACGATTAATAGTGTAACAGAATAATATATGTTTATTGGGAGCTATTAAGAATTTTTGGTATGAGAGTGATGTGAAAGAGAAAATAATATGTGTATTTTTTCATATGTCTTTGATATGAGAATTTCCCAGCTATTTATCTCCAGATTCCCTTACAACATTCTTCATGTAGTTGTCATAGCTAAGTACCAGAAATAGGTTTTCCATAAATATAATTATATTTATATAATTATATTTTTAATATTTTATTCTTATAGATTCTAACAAAGACATAAAACTCCAATGATTGGATAAAACATTAATAACTACAAAGAATGACAGTTTTTACTGTTGCAAATAAATATCAGTGTGCACCCAATGATAGAGCTGTAATCCGTTCCTGAAAACTAATGCAAATGCTAGCATTAGTAACCCGACAGTTACCGAGGTATAATCTAAGCCAATTGTCCAATCATTCGAAATAATGGTGTTAGTAGGTTTCCACCCTTGAATTATTGCTGACATTAGATGACTACGTCTCTGCCAAAGTTGCCATCGTTGAAATCCTCAAGGAACAGAAGAAAACTGGAAATACCAAGTTTCTCGAGGTATTTAAGGCTCACGATACTTCCCACGATACTAAAGACATACAGTTTTTATCTGAGGCTCGACTGCTTAGGGAACGGAGAACTATGCCCAAGACCTGGTCTCGATGGCGTCATCCTGCAACCTGGTATCTCAGGTAGCATATGGATCAAAACGAATTTCTTTTATCAACTATTTCAATGTTTGTTCACAAATATATTTTTGAAGGATAGGGGATAAGATAGGTTTTTATGCGAAAATGATAAATGAAGTTTTCTATTTTACACGATAGAATTTCTTAGAGGGGTAAGTCTTGGAATTGTGAAAGTGACTGAATCAAGTTGTCCAAGAACATTATGTAAAAGACTGGGATAGATTCCTATCCGGGCTGGGATATACCCAGGAAATAGCAAATTGCCAGGAGGGAATCTTTAGGCCCGACCCTTTGTAAGATGTATGCATATCAGTCAGGGTATGATGCTGAAGTTAGTGTCGATCCTCTTTGAAATCCATTTTGGCAATATATTTGGACAAGATATAAGAAAACTGCTTATGCACCTCAGAAAATTTAAGCTTCGTTTTTGTGAAATAGCGCAGAAAAGGCCCTACTAGCTCCTGTATAGCCCTGCTCTGACCCATTTTAGCCCCAGTATTATACCCTGGAATTAATTCATGCATCTTACGGTTTTGTAAGTATTACGGACAGAAATTAGTACCGCTTATACCGCCTTCTACGTTTTGGATTGTTATCTTGCGCCTAGCGCAGCCTTTTATCGCCCTTCATTTCCACAAATGAATGGGGCTACTGGGCTTTTGGAATGCCCTCCTCTCTCCAACACTTCCCTTTTTTTTTAAGTTAAAGATATGATCAGCCCATTCCATTTTTACTTAACCTACTGCTATTTCCGGTCTATCTATTTATCCTCCTGGGTCTTTGTGTACATCTAAATCTGCTATACCTATATCTAATAGGCGATTGATTTCTCTTTCCTCCACCTCTTCATTACACTTTCTTCCTATGCCAGTACATAGGAGGTATCTCAATATGGCTGCTGTGGCTTTTTCATTCGCGAAGATGTCCCGTATCTGTGCCGTATTGCGTCTCAAGGTGCAACCTTCTTTCTTTATTTAGGCCCACATAGTGTCGCGCTCACGTATCTACTTTCTGCAATCCATCAATAAGTGTCTAACCGTCTGTATCCCTGAGATTTGGCAGTGTAAACAGCTTTTTGAGCTGTTTTTTCTAACTTTATAGAGGTAGTTTGCATGTCCTGATTCAAGCTGGTAGAAAAGACAAGCCAGCCCTTTTCTTGCACCGGCGGCTGGTTTATCAATCATTTCTCTTTGTTCAGACGCTTATAGGTGCTTCGACTCTCTGGTTTTCGCTTTTGATGTTGCACCCTGAACCACATACGACCCTCTTTACACTTGCACTCGGTGATCAATTTCGATATGTGGGAGAGCGAATTTAACCTCTCGCGGAAGTGTATTTCGGTTTTCGCTGCATCCTTGGATGCTTGGTCAGCACGTACGTTTCCTTCGATACCAGCATAGACTGGTATTCATCTACGATAAATTCCTATTCCGTAGTCTTTTTATTCCTATGCCCGCCTGTGTATACGACGTACTAGCCACTGTCCCGGCCCGGGTTCAAGACGAAAGATCCTCTAGATTGCTGCCTTCGAGTCAAGCTAGATGTGGACTTTTGTAATCATTTCAAGTATTTCTCTCTTCCTTGGGGATGCCAGGCGCCCCCGGCCCTGCAAATCGAGGAGCGCAATATCGACCGCCTGATCAATGGCGTACAGTTCGGTATCAAAGATTTCCTCGTTCTTGTCCAAGTATACTTTGCAAGACTCCTATTCTCTATTACTTTTTATTCACGTTATACCTGATCCTGCTCTTTGAATTTCCAGCTTCGATCCTTCAGTCTAATAGATCATCTCATTTTCTGTAACTCGATGCGGCATTGACATGTCTCTTGCTTTTTCTTGAGAGTCTGCAATTTCCACTTCTCCTAGAAACTTGGTCAGTTGGACTCGTATGTATTCACACCAATAGGACGTATACACTATCATGCCTTTCGGTGGAAATTTGCTATTCGTTGGCCCAGTCTCTTAGCTTTGCGATCTGCTTGCCAGTCCCTGGCTCCTCTTTCGATTTTTCCGGGCTGTGCGTGAGCATCTCCATCCCGAAACGTGACTGGGAGTATTTCTCGGATTGTGTTGTCTTGAAGAAGGGATAATACACGTAATGCATACTTCATCTGCTGGTTGTCTAAAAGCGAGACTGTGTTATGGGCTAGGCCAGACATAAGATTGTTGGAGGCTGGTTTCCCAACCGTCACGTGATATTATAATTTGTATTTATATGGAAATCAGTCCTAGCCTATTCAGGGAAATAGTAATCTAGATCACTCCTTCTACGCTAATCCTAACTCAACAAATCACTCTGAGGTGGGATCACTCGCATTCACTGTTTTGGTAAATCACTTGTCTGATTGAGAGAGATCACTGGATTGCTTAATTCATGTATATAATAATAGCTGTATCAATATTTGAAGAACTAAAGAAAAATATAATCTATTTTTGGGCATTACTTTTATGCTTTTCCGATTGAAATTTACTTCTTTAACAGACAACAGATCTTAGCCCAGCTTCTTTGACAACCACACCGCCAGGTACCGACTTGAACATGCCGGTAATCGTACGTCCTTGCATACAGATCAATTTCTGGTATTCTTGGGACCAGGCATTCTGATCTCGCCACCATAGTTCTTCTCCATACAGGGCAACTGATTATACTGCGGCAATCTGTACTTTGCACACCAATCCTGGTGTCAGTCCTTTTCTGCTGACTATTCCTCTTAATATCGATTCTAATTAACGTACCTTCTGAAGGTACACATCTTTGTGAGCTCAGAAGTTCATCACTGGGTCTAGCCATATTCCCAGTCACTTAGTTATCTCTTTCTTGAAGATTATGGTGTGAGATTTTACTACCATTTCTGTCTGGCGTATTTGTGGCATCTGTTTCCAGCGCCTTGCCAACACCAGTGCTTCGGTTTTGCCATGGCCAAAATGTAAGTCCTTCTCTTCATCCAATTCTATGGCCCTATTCTCTGTTTCCTCTACAAATATTGCTAGATCTTTAACGTTTAATTATTTGACCAAGAATCCACAGTCGTCTGCAAACGATGTCGCCTGACATCCAGGAACTACTTTTTCCACTGCTTTGAATATGCCGCTTAGATATATTGCAAAAAAATAGGAGAGACAGGCGATCCTTGAGGGATTCCAGCAGTTATCTGCCTTTCGGTAATACAGTAGCCATAAACTGTAGTCTTCTGTCCGTAAGGAAAGATCCAACCCACATTGTCAGGTTTTTACCCGATCTCATTTCCTGAGTTCTTGACTGCAGTCTATCGCAGTTTGCATGATCAGAAGCGCCCTTTACACTCATGAGTGCCGCGATATTTCCTTTCTCCCACACCTTTTCTGTCTTCATCATGACTCTGGCTCCAGCATTAATACAGCTATGCTGTTTGCGGCATCTCATCTGCCCCTGGTGTAATGACCCGCTGAGCTCACACTATTCGGTTATAAGTTCCGCAAAAACTTTTTCCGCTACTCTACCCAAACGATTCAAGAGACTGATTATTCGGTATGACTTGACCTGATTGTAATCCAGCTTGTTCGGCTTTCGGAGCAGTATCCCTTTCGCCCTACGCTAGGCGTATGGGTGGTAGCCTACTTTTGTAGATTTTCTTATCAGGCACACTACCCGTTCTGCATTCCACTTCCACATCAATCGTAATGCGAGAAAATTCATTTTATTAGGGCCTGGTGCTTTCTTATTTGACTGATTAACGAGTGCTCTCGGTACTATTGCCTTGATCACTTTTAAGTATGCCATTCCTTCTTCCTGGAACACTAACCGCTTGCTACCTCCCTATGGCGCTGGATAAACAACACTTCTGATAATATCCTCCTTCTCCTCGAATGTGGTCGTAATCCTCTCATTGGGTCTCGCAGGGCTGGCGTAGCTGGGCTAACCCAAGATTTAGTGTACCACAGTGCTGTCCAGCACCGCTGTTCGTCTTCTTTACGTCTCTGTACGTGTTGCTGCTTGTTCTACGGATTCGAGTCTTTTGACCACAACTCAGGTATATCCACATCTCCTTGAATCTAGTTTTCAAAGCATTTTTCTTTCGCTTTATGCAGTTCCTGGTAATATGCTTTAGGTTTATCCTTGTACTGGGATGGTGAAATAAGCTGTCTTTAATGTTCTTTGCGGCATGAATTGAATTTGGTGCGAGTTTGGCTAACACATTCGTTCCACCAGCGTTTCGATCTTGTACATACCCGTAGGGTTTTGCAAAATCGATCGAGAATTTGTGTTAGCGAGTCTGTTATCCATTGCGACTCCGAGTCCAGTTCCCTTCTGCTACTTTTTTCTCGACACAGTGGGACTCTTCGCAGCGAGCGTCTTCCATTGCCTTCTCAAATTTTTCGGGAAGGTTTCTCAGTGCCCACTCCGTTATCTCTTTGCATGGTCCCATACTACCATATGTCTCGTCCAAATTTTCCTAATCGAACGTGATAAATTCATAATCAGAGGGAGTTGTATATTACGGATCTATCGACCATGCTGCTATAAAACCCAATATTGGAGTCGTGAATATCAAATCGATGACTGAGCGCCCTGCTGTTTGTTTGGTCCTTGTAGGTATTGATGTGTCATTGTTAATGGTCAGACTGTATTTGTCTATTAGTGCTTCCAATATCTCAGCCAGTTCCCGCCTTCTAAATTCAATATTCCAGTACACGCTGTGGGCATTGAAATCTCAAGCGAGCACTGTTCTTCAATCTATTATTTTTTTCTCATTCAGCATTTTAGATTACTCTTCGCTTTTATTTTCTGTTTCCTTGCCATATTGCATTGCATTTCCGACATTGTGTTGCTGGACTGGTTGGAAGCTTCCAAATTCTGTTATCTGGAACATCCCAGCGGGAGTTCTCATTTCTACATCATTTTGCATGTTTAATCCTGAGCTGTTTGGAACATTCTCTATCCTGCCTTGGGAGTTCAATTGCTCTAGATAGTAGGGGATTTGGAGAGGGGGAGCGTTGATAAGGGATGGGTGGGTCATGGTGTTATCGACAACTCTCCTCTAATGAGGATTTAATCCAGTAAACGTTGGATGTCATTATAATATAATATATTGGAATAAATTATTAACATGAGACTAGATGGGGAAAAGATATTTATTCTGTTAGATAACAAAGCCGAAGTAAAAGGACATAGCTCCGGGGATACGGAAAACGCACTGATATTTTAGTCTACAGACTACTGCGGGAAATTCTCTCTGACCTCCAAAAGAAGGTTGCATTGGTTATCCGGGGTCTTGAGCCCAGAATAATAACAATTTCCGAGGAAAATCAATTCGTACTTTGCAACAAGATATCAAATATAACTGCAAGCCAACTTGTTCAACATTGTTGGGTGCGTCTGTAAAATGAAGATAACTACGTCCAAGTTATCACAGTTGGGTCATTTAAAAGGGAAGATATACGCTACACCATTTCACTGACACCCAGTAGCAGCATATATCAGTGCACTTGTCCCTAGATGTCTGAGACTAACGTTATATGCAAGCATATGTTTCTAGCTGAGCGACAGCTTGGATGCAGTATTAGCTTCGCTATCAGGGATCAATGTTGTCCTCGTGAAAATCGCTCGGTGTCTATGGCCGCGATTTAACAGCCCTCAAGAGATATCGTGCAAAGACTTGAAGTCTCGAATACACATGAATTAATATCTAGATTCATAAGATCTTGAGTTTTTAAATAGCGTAATAAATGATATTTCAAATTATTCATCCTGTCTTGATTTAAGAGGCTTGGTATACAGTGGAATTGAAAGGTCTCATTTAGATTGATAGAAGATTGATTAATTCTAAAAATTCCTATTCTACAATCATCTCTACTTCTATATGCAAACAATAATTACTTGAGACAGACACAAGGAAATCTTGAAACAAAGGCAGAGATAATCATACAACACTAGTTTCTGTTGGTGTTTCAAAGGACACTGCAACAAGTCATGTCCTCAACATCCTGGTACAAGGAACGTATGAAAAGAATGAAGCGAGATGCTATAGCATTGAAATTTGAGAGAAAAGAAAGAGAAAGTACCTCT
>JAHYSP010008974.1:0-11372 GCA_019455505.1 Pleochaeta shiraiana | reverse complement strand
AGGACCAAAGTGTAGAGTGCATGTTAAAGTTCAATGACGCATAGTTTAGAAGTTGTAGCTTTATTTGATAATGTAAAAATGAATTTGGACAAAATCGAGCAGCTCGATTTTATTCAATTTCATTTTAATTTAATGTAATTTGATTTAATTTAAAGATTTTAATGTCTCAGGCTCTAGCCCAGCGCCTTATGGCGTGAGATCGGTGGAGCCGGCAGGGATCACACTCGAAAGCGTGCCGAAGCAACCTGGAGTCCGTGTATATTCTATAAATCTCCCGAGACCGTAGGGCCCAAGAAGTTGTTGCCTGAAAGCTGACACTCTCAATCCTTTTCTTAACTTACGAGTGTGGCAGGCGTTTCTACGACATCTAGTAAAGTGGGTAGGTGATGTTTCCTGTTCATAGACACAATATAAATTGGAGTCTTCGTGATGAAAGCGACATTAATAAGCCGTAAAGTCTCTGTGTCCTGATCGAGCAGCAAGAAGTTCGTGTAATAGTTTCCAGGGTAGTTAAAGTTCGGGTGGCTTCCGAAGGCGCATATGTAGGTCTAGATCTTGGTATCGTGCTGAGCAGGCCGCAGCACACCAATGATTCACCAGAATCTGCTGTCACTGATACATCAGGCGACGTTTATATGCTAAGGTTCTATTACTTGGTATTGTTTAATGTGAAAGAAGTAGTTGTAAGCCGGCGCGCGCAGCCACGTCTGCATCCTCGTTCCCCATCTGAGTACTGCTCCTCCCTTTCAAGCAACGCTGTAACAGATACGCGTTATCTTGATAACAGAGGACGCCTTTCCAGTCTGGAGAGCACTAACTTCTGCCTGGTTATCCAATAGCACAAATATTTTTTCGCCACCTTGTCTCTTGGAGATTGCGATTAGGATAGCGTGAGCTGCCCTTACTAATTATGCATCATGTACTTCACCCCCATGAATAATCCCATGCTTCTTTTCGAAAGTTCTGCCCCCGCGCTGGAAGATGTAGCCCCAAGAAGACCGACCGAGCCCTTCCGAAGAGCCATCAGAGTATGCACATATACTCGTTACTGAAATTTATCTAGCCCATTGTTAGTGAGCTGCTACATCTTCTATTTTTGTTCCTAGACTTTCATTGTATACTGAAGCGGTTAATGGTTCAGGAAGTTCTGATGTTTGTGGAAGTTGTCGATAAGCTCGTTGTAGTCGTGACATTCATCCTTTCAATAAGTGTTCAACTACGACGAGTTAAATTAACACTATTGAATTTCTAGTGTCTTAACTTCTTTTGTGAAATTCTATTGAATATTTTTAACATTTTTGTATTTACTTTCTGTAGCGCCATATAGTCTTTTTTTGCACATAACTCTCTTTGAAGAACAGTTACTTGTTCTCCTTCCTCGTTATCGATCGTCTGATCATAAAACACCTGTATTTGATTTGTTTTAACAGTTACCTAGCCTTTGAATTCTGTTTAATCGCGTTGCGGCACTTTCTGGGCATGCAGTATCACTTTTCTACCACATTACTTTGAATCAAAATTATTCAACAATACCCAACTAAGTTAACTGAAAGTATTTTGATTAAATTAATTCAAAATCTTTTAAATTTATATTCTTTTGAGTTAATGAATTTAAATCGTCATTTCCACAAGTGCTACAAAGCCTCAAGGAATAGAATTAGTTGTTCTGAGGGGGTTTGACACTTATGAATATGTTGATCATAAGTCGTAAACATGTTAGAGTTATCAATTATATTCTAGAATAAAAGAATCTGAAATTTTTTAGATAATTTATCTGTTGTGAATACGTTTTATGAAAAAGCGTCGACTTGGGTATAACCGAGAGGATCGTGATGGGATCGTGACTCTGTATTAAATCGAGCAGACCTTTGAATAGGTTCTGGCGCATTTTTCGTCAATAAAAAGGAATCGGTATTCATAATTATGATGTCCCAAATTATCTTGTTATTGATTAATTGATGCCGAAAATTTTATTTTTTCAATAATAAATAATTATGTGACAGTAAAGTTGTGCTGCTGATCGATTTGTTTGCAATCACGACTCGCTCGCTATATTGAAGTCTTTCCTGTGAGTTTAAAATATTTTGTAGCAAATTCAATGCTTTGAGGTACACTCCTAACAAATTCAAAATTTCTTAGGCCTAAAGTATCATTTAAGGCACGATTCGATAAGCCGTCGAGGGTTAAAAATGATTTTGGTCTAGGGAAATTCGCTTCCTTCTGCTGCACGCGTTGGTTACTTCGGCGACCCATGATTAGCTAATAAATCTTGAACAAACAATAAGGCGTTCTCAGAAAATCTTCTTAAGCCTGAAATATATACCTCAAACCGCAATCTAAACTTTCCAAGGAAATTAAAATTTAAGGAACGTGTTAATTGTGTTGAGTCTTGGGCTAAAATGTCACCTAAAAAACCCAAGCAATCGCTTGAATTCGGTGGACCGTTCGTTTATCCCACGCGACAACGTCTCTGTGTTAATGCTGATACAATCATCATAGGCTCGGCGCATTTGGAATATCATTTGGTCTACCACTCGTCGTTTATCTATCGGCATTTTTCTGCAATGATCTATCTGGTTGCCCGATTCCTTCTGTGCTATCACCCTCAACTTTATCAATTGATCGTTTGAAACAAGAAGTGGGGTGGCCTAAGAATGGACTATCGGATCTGTTAAGCTGGGATGTAACCATAAAAGTACTTGGATATTACTTACTCAGTGCCTTCCTGTATCGAGTCTTGCCGGGTGAGGAAGTTGAAGGAACAGAGCTCGCATGTGGAGGAAAACTCCGATATAAATTGAACACATGGTCCTCGACCATGCTTACCTTAGCCCTCCTGGCTGCAGGGACGGCCCATCAAGGTGCCTCATTTCCTGTTTGGACTTTCATATATGACAATTACCTCCAGATTCTCACCGTCAATACTATCATCTCGTATTCTCTTGCTACATTCGTCTATATTCGTAGTTTTGGTATCAAGTCAGGAAATATTGAACTTCGTGAGTTAGCATCAGGAGGACGCTCTGGAAACATACTATACGATTGGTTTATTGGCCGTGAACTAAATCCAAGGGTCACTATTCCTTTCCTCGGCGAAATTGATATTAAAGAATGGTGTGAACTCCGTCCGGGAATGCTAGGATGGATGCTCTTAGATTTTACATTTGTTGCTCATCAGTATAAATCTTACGGGTATGTAACAGATAGCATAATACTCGTCACAGTTTTCCAGGTCTTGTATATCCTTGACGCATACTGGATGGAGTCGGCTGTTTTGACTACCATGGATATAACAACGGACGGTTTCGGCTTCATGCTTGCATTCGGTGATCTCGTCTGGCTTCCATTTATCTACTCTATTCAAGCACGTTATCTTGCGGTCCATCCTGTGAGTCTCGGTCTTCTAAGGTCGATAGGTGTCTTGTCTGTGCTCTCAATCGGGTACTATATTTTTCGAAGTGCCAATAACGAAAAAAACCGTTTCCGAAATAATCCTCAGGATCCACGAGTTAGTAATTTAAAATTTCTTAAGACAAAAAATGGATCAAGACTTCTGATCACAGGCTGGTGGGGTACTGCACGTCATATTAACTACCTCGGCGATTGGATAATGGCCTGGGCTTACTGTCTACCCACAGGTATTGCGGGCTACCTCGTAATTACTAGAAACTTTCCCCCTGCAACCGAAATATCTAATTCAAATGAATCTTTCATATATCGAATATCAGGAACACAGGTTACTGAAATTGTACCTGGTCCAGCAAAAGGCTATGGCATGCTCTTTACATATTTTTATTTAATTTACTTTGCTGTACTATTAATTCATCGCGAGAGAAGAGATGAAGAAAAGTGTGGACGGAAATATGGAGATGACTGGGAGAGATATCGAGAGATTGTTTGCAACAGGATAATTCCGGGAATCTATTAGATTTTCAGTACTGAGTAACATCGTACCCTACGTGAGTTATGTTAAAACAGTGGCCTTAATTAAGTAATTCTGTTTAACCATATGAATATCAATACCCAAACTAAAAGATATCTGATATCTAGTTGGCTTGGAATGTAAGTCCTAATTGTAAGGTTGTATGCGAGAGTGTCACGCTTCATATAAGAAAAGCAATGGGCATTTAAATGAACGATGGTAGTTAAGAACTAAATCTATGGAGACAATAAAGTAGCTAGTAGCTGCTCTATTTATATGCTTCAGAGACCTTCAGTGATCCCGATCAGTACTCTTCTGAATGTATGACTCCCGTTCCAGCCTCTTCAAAATATCTGTAAAAAGCTTACGAGCAGTAGAAGCTTTTCGGAGAATATAAAGGTTGGAATTCTCTATTAGGAAATAGAGGAGAATTAATCTTGGTATTAACACGAATAATGTTAAATAGATGAACTCAACTTATGTTTTTATAACAAAAAATATGGATGATTTGATTAAGATATAAATGATAAAATAATAACAATATAAATGAATTGATTAGGATTTAAATGATGAAATAAAAAAATATTTTGTATAGTTTTAGAATTTAAGAGAGAGATTAACAAGTTGCGAAGAAGTAGTAAGTTGAAAATGTTTGTGGTTGTGTTTTTTAAATGGTGATGTTTCGTGGAAGAGGGAAAGACGGATGCTTATATACATTTTTGAGAGTGCTGTGCCTCAGGTTTTAAACATCGAAAGAATGGGTTAATTTAAAGCCAAAACCTTTTTTTTAATCGACCCACACCACCATTTCATAACCAAATAATTGTTTATTCCCAATTACATTAAGTGTCTATATATAAATGAAATTATATTTCAACAATTACTCTCGATCAAGTTTCCCTCATTAAAAGCCAACGTAAAATTTATGTACCGTCTTGGAAAAGAGCAGAAACTCTCACTTGAATATCGTCGAGTCTCTAAAAGAGCTACATCATCAGCGTAACCGAATCTCTGAATAATGCGCCCCATTCGAAATAGGGGAGAGATGTATAGCATGAACAAGATCGGAGAGATAGGGGAGCCCCGGGGGAGGTCGCAGCTTACGAGTTGACGTGGTCCAGTTTCCCCATCTAGTTTGATCTGTACTGTGCGATTAGTGGCGAAAGAACTAACTCATCTGACCTAGTGATCAGGCCATCCTTGTTCGCGCAGACGCCGTACAAGTCTATCGGGAAGTATGACGTCGAAGGGACCCTTGACATCCAATGTGAGCATACTAGCGGTTCGTCCTTCATTCAAAGCTCTCTCCACGTCGTGTATGAGGCATGTAGTTAGATCTACTGCGGATCTGCCATGAAGGGCGCCGAACTGCTGACAGGAAATGATCTGCAATGATCTTATGCCGGACTGCGATCTAGGCCATATGCTTGACCAAAAAACGTTCTAAGCCCTTGCCTAAGACTGAGAACAGGGCAATAGAGCGGTAGAGCGGTAGAGCGGGGGGGGGAGAGGGGACAAGTCACATTTATTGGGCTTCTGTATCCTATTAAGTGTCGCTTGGCGGAATCAAGATGGGTGGTAACCCAGTGAAATGCAGTTGAGAAAGGAGTAGACGTGATATGCGATGTGTGGCCAGGCGTGACGGAGGATAGACGTTGGAATTTCGTCGCTGCCAGGAGCTGTATTGCCGGCTTTGAGAATTGCGTCTCGGACTTCTTGTTGCTTCAGCTCAGGGAAAGGGAGGGTGCAGTTGGAGACTGTGGGAGCATCGAGAGGGATGTCCCCTGCTTGCGCGAGGTTCACCAATAGGTTTTCAGTCAGGACTGTCCTTTTCTCTGCTGGTGAAGTAGCTGGGTCCTTTTGCGAGGATCTAGGATCTTTCAGAGGTAGTTGGTAGGAGCCTGTTGATTTGTACCACTTTGCTAGGTTAACAATTTCCTTGGCTGAGCTTGCCTTTTCAACCTTCTTGAAGAAATCATTTTTTGCCGTTTTTATAACTTTCCGGTATAATTTTGTTGCCTCTGCAGGATCGGCCTCCGTAAGGATACGCCTATATCTTTGTCGGGCGAGTTTGCAGGAGTTGTCCCACCAAGGGTTGCCCTAACCGTGTCCTAAAGAGCGTCGAGCCGAGCCTGAGTATGCTATTCGGACGGCCTCTATGAGATCTGAGGCGAATTTATAGATGGAGTTCGAGTTTACAGATTGGGGGAGTGGAGATACCATGTTGATTGTCGTAGATAGTAGGCGGCTGAAAAGCTCTGGGTCTAGAGTATCAAATCTGAGTCTACGGTGAGGCACAGTGTGTACCGTCCAGTTGACAGTGGTAAGATATGTGGCATGGTCCGGTGTCGTATCTAGATGGCGTGCGATACCGCACCGTGTGCTGCAGAGAAGAGGAGCTGAGGCCAGTGCTAGGTAAAGAATAATGCCACGGTTGTGTGTGGGCTCATCTAGGGGCGAAATGAGGTTGAGGTTTTTGTCGTCTGCCCACTCCACAAATTTTTCAGCATCTTGAGAAGGGCCATGAGGTAACGATGGCTGCCATCGTGTGATGCAGATTGAGGTCCCCATGCAGCAGAACTTCTTCTTGATAAGGCAGGGGGAGAGAATAAAGTGTTTGTAGAGCACTCCCACCGCTAGAGCCACGAGGCTCGTTATAAATGTTGAGAATATGCAGCGGCCTGCCAGAGGGGGACAAGAGTTGTAGCAAGAGTAAATCGCTGGAGAGTACAGTGTAGCCCTGCTCTGTACGGAGGCCAAAGCCTTTACGAACATAAGCCGTCACGCGCGGACGGGCGATAGACCAGTTATCAATTGGAGAGTAAGTGTTAAACGAGGGATGCCGTTTAGTGATGCGCCTGGTGCGGTCCCTGAAGATATATGGTTCCTGTATGAGTAATACATCCACTGAGATGGTGTGCATTGTTCAGGGCGATCTCATGAGCTTGGAACCTCTACCCACATTGACAGAGAGAATTTTTAAAGGTTTTAAGGTATACCTGCAGCGTATGATGTCAGTCATGAGGTTTCTATGTGGTCAGAGCTCTGGTCCACTACAGCCAAGGCTTCGTAGGGGTTATTGGACCTAGTTTAACTAGGAGTTGCTCTTAGGTTTGTTGACGTGGTTCCACAAGGTGTTGAAGAGAGGGTAGAGGTGGGCTTCATGCAACCGGCTTCTGCTTGTTTCCGCATGCGGGCCTCTGAGCCGATACGGCGGATCGCACTCATTTGCGCCTTTGACTTTTGTGGGCTTGATGGCTTCGGCCGAAGCTCGCATTTAGGGTCGTCAGCTGGGTGAGGTCTGTGGCAGTGTATGCAGCGTCAGGGGCAGGTGTGGTCGCCGGTGGCTGAACATAAGTTACCGTGTGCCTTCTCGACGTATTTAGAAGATCCGCAGAGGCGGTATCTTGGTTCTGAGGCGCAGGTGCGGGCGTTGTGCCATAGCCAGCACCGATTGCACTGCACTTTGGCACGGCGTTGGGGAAGGATTTTTGTCTGAGTTCGGCAGCCAAAGAGAAAAAGGGTGCGTGGGAGGCGATTATGTGTTTCAGGGAAACGGGCAATCCAGGTTGTGGAGGAAGATGCCGGAGTTTTCTCGTTGTCCCGCGACTCTGTAATAGCTGTCGGGGCCACCCCAGCCGTAGCAGATAGGGCTACGTGTAGGGCAGCTTCGTTTACCGGTTGGAGACAATACTTCCACTCCTCACCTACACGTTTTATCGTACCATATGGTCGTGGGACATGTTTGATTCGGTAGGATGTCTATGGGCTGGCATTCTCTACAGGGGCATTACAGAAGAAGCTGTCAGTCTTTATTTTCTCTTTAAGCGTTGCCGATTCCACATCTTTGGGGCAAAGAGCGAATCCAGTCTTAGTGGGCTGCACATTTCTAAGTAATTTGCCATCTTCCCCTAGCCTGGATTTGAGGTGGGTCTGGATAGCGAATGCTGAAAGATCCCGGAGTTTGTTATCAGTAGGGATTCGAACGAATGGGCGATCGTCAGGTCGAGAAGACTTTGGTTGAGGTTTTTTGTTGCCTGGGGTCGGGGCATTTGAGGTGGGCTCTTGGTCTGTGCGGTTCGCGAGGAACTTTGAAGCCGCGTTGGCGTATGTCATGGGCGCCTTACCGCGCTGCATTTTATGCCGAGGATTGCTGAGATTCCTCCAAAAAGGGCTTCTGCTTCCTTAGCTCGGGCTGTCATAGAGTTGACACTTCTTGATAAGGCTTCCTTTATGAGGCCTGCGGAGGCAGGTTCGTTGAATGGGTCTGCTTCCGACATATCGTCATACTCCAGCATGTCGATATCTATGCTGGGTTGCTGTCTGTAATCCGGGGTATCCTAATCCACAGCAATAGAGTCATTGTTGGGGCTGAGGATGAGCGCCTGGCTCTGTAAAATGCCCTCCATTACAGAGAGAGCACTCACCGAGGGTGGTGCACGCGGCGTTCGGTTTTGATCAGATGGGGGCTTGACAATAAGAGGTGGTCTTTGTTGTGACTTTCGGGATAGGACTAAAGATGATGACTTGCTATTTGTAAGAGTGTTTCTAATTGGCGCCAGATTGAATGAGATCTGAGGAATGACAATCAATTATTGTGATAGTATGTTTAAAAATTATAAGTATAAGTAAGCATTTATGTAAGATTCAATATTCGTAGAAGTTGAGTGATTTTGCGTTGTTATTAGATATTGATGTGAAGTGTTATTTCCTCTGCGCTACAGAGTGTTCTACATATACAAATTACTGCACGTGATTAACTAGACCATTTAATGTCTAGTGCCAAGAAATTAATTCCATTCTTGAGGTCAATGCTTCACATATCCTTGAAATACTAACGTAATGTTTTATGGAATTGCATGGCACCATTGGATATAATGTAGAGACACTCAATTCCAACAGAATTTATTTATGAGTTTAGGACTTGGGATCATGTTAAAATATAAAGTTATTTATGCAAAATTATGCTAAATATGCTAATCTATAAAAAACTCGAAATAGTGCAATCCTAGAACCTTCCTATATCGATCGTCATTATTTATAATGGAACAAGGTCAATGCACAATGCGCCACACCGACGAGTCTGTCGACTACATCTCACCCATGACCTCGTCTAAAGTCAACAACTCGGAAAGGTAAAAACAGGCCCGAGATAAACAGAATCTTCATCAGCTGCCACTCTTTTCCAAGACAGTACATAAAATGCACGTTGGTTTTTAACGAGAGCAGTGTAAATGAAGATATATTAGGATGCATGGATACACCGATAAGCATAGATCAAAGTATATTAATTTGCATGGATTAATCTCCAGGACTCCATCAAGTCACTGAGTAGAGACACATCACCCTAATGTATTGACCTTTTTGTATAATCAATTGAGTTTGGAAGATATATAAAGAGTTGGGATTTTGTCCAAAGAAAAGAATAGTGATTACAACAATATTATTTTCATCACAATTATCATTATTACTATCATATTCCCATAAATACAATCTCACACTTATCAATATCTTTTCTACATACCGCATCATCAATAATCTTCACTATCCACATCGAACTTAAATTGTCATTCCACTATTCTGTTACATCAGTATCCTTGTTACTCAAACTTTATAACAATATTTACAATTAAGTTCCCCTTCCATATTTATTCCATTATTATATTACCGAATTCATCTTTTCATTACATATTTATACATATTGTCTGTTGTATATACCCTATACCAATCGTCTCCCTTTATAGAGATCACCTAACATGTATTACATATCAAAGATAAAAATTTTGCTAACATAGCTTAGAAAGTTGAGAAATATATGGGAAAAGCTTGAATTTTTGGATTTAATTAATATCACTTGTGGGAAAAACTTAATTAAGGAATGTGTAAATCGTAAGATGGAAGTTGTTGATTACTTCCATTTAGACACAGAGTGCTCTCTATACACTAGATAATGCTATATCAAGATTCTTGTGATCTACGAATTAACATATTATTTTTGTTAAATAAAATAGTACACTTAGCAAGATGTCAGTGCACCTAAGTTACTTTGGTTACCAGCCATAAAGAAACGTGCGCTCAGACATTAAGTATCTTGCTGATCATATCAAATTAGAGACATAAATTTCAACAAGAAATAGTCTCAGATTAGGGTCAGATGGTACCGTGGTATACCGTCCGGGCCGTTCTCCCAAGTAGAGTCAGGTAGCCTGGGCACCTACCCCACCTGAGACAGGGGATGGTTGGTTCGAATTCAACAGACCCTTCCACAATCTCGCGGTGGATATTTACAGAATGATGAAGGTATGTCTGGTTAATCCGGGGTTTGTAATTTCTTTGGATGGGTGCTCACGGATGAGGGGAGACTGTTGGTGTAGAAAAAGCGAACATACTTCTTAGTGGCATCTACATATGGAAACTGAGGCATAATTGTACCTACTGTCAAGTTGAATCATTCCATGTATATAAACATTACTAATGTGTCATAGCCTTGTGGCTGCATACACATTAAAATGAATTAAAAACAAAGTCTCAGATTAACATTCTTGATATCAAATACACGTTTGTCCTGTCCTAGCTTTTCGTACCTTTTTGCTCTTCTCTCTATTTTTTTTGTTTATTGTCCTTGTGGAGTCTAAGACTATCAAGGACAAGAGATCATGACTACGTGATTTAGATTAATTGGATACTCATATACAAACAGCATTTGCGAATACCACTATGAGAAATGAAGTTACCTTCTGTGCTTCTCTTCCACAAATATTCATCAAAAGGAAAATTCTCAAATAACTTTTGGTTGTTTTGTTGAAATTAATGTTATTTGGTAATGAAGATCATCATGGTCATGGATGTTTAGAAAGGCTGAACCCTTGTCTACCACGACCATGATTATTCACACATTGACCAGCCACCTGTTACTAACAATAAGCAATTAGTCGTGTAATCACTTACAGGCTATCAGGGTCAATTAGTTTTACTTGCATATTATAGGCCGGGATTTAAGGTGAGAGAAAAAATGAGCTTTACCTATTTGAGCTCTGACTTCACACTATCTCACACTAATACGCACTAAAAACCTTAAATTTGTATGGGGAGAAAACACCTGTGGATTTGGTTTTACTTCATAATTGTATTTCAATTTCACCTTACTGGAAACATTGCTCATTTGCTGCAAGAAACTCCGTGCTGACTGCCACCGTGTGAATAGGGGCGTTATACTGCATTAATTTTACAGGTAGTCATGTAGTCCCCGATCTGAATCTGACAAAGTCAACAACTTCAGGGAGAATTCGCTGACAGTAACTTTCGCCTATTATCTTCTTCCACTTCTCCCAAAATACAACTGGACCAGCCTGGTTCCCAGAAAAACAGCCCCAAAACATCCAGGAATTACCATTTTTATATCGTTCGACAATACAAGTACTATCGAACTCTTCATCATTCTTAAGAAAAA
>JAHYSP010008973.1:0-23239 GCA_019455505.1 Pleochaeta shiraiana | reverse complement strand
CATGGGGTGGTAATATCATTTGAAAATGTGGCTGCAACATAATTTTGTCAAGGGGGGGGCGAATATCTTTTTTGGGGGGGGCCATTTAACATTCCCCTTTATCAATTTTATTTTATTTTAGCATTTAACATCCGCGGCAAAACTATCTTCCGATAGTTGCCTAACACCTTCCTGGGGGCGAAGGACGCGCTGTCGAGCTAAGCACGCAGCGAATTTTCTATCAGTTCTACACTAATTACAATCAAGTCCAGTATCACAATCTTATGCATACTTCAGTCTCTACATTTATATTCTCCAGGAGAAGAAACTACGTTCCATTTATGATGCTTGAATATGCTACCGCCCCTTCCTCTGTACCTAATAGCCAATTTATTGACTCTTGAGTTCTACGTTTTCCAGTATACTTTGTTACTAGCGCTCTTTTCAAGCGACAGGAAATAAAATGAATAGGGGACTTTGCTCGCCCAAAAATACACGGTGAATAACTAGTATGTTTTAATCTTTTATGGTAATTCTTAAAGCCTCCGTGCCCTGAACGAGCCGAAAGAAGGTGGAGAGCTTTCCTGGGAAGTCATAGCGTGACTGGACACTTTCCAGGTACTCCAGCCTGCATGCCTAGGTCTTTGTATTTTGCATGACCGTGAATGTCCCACCAAGAATCTAATAGGTGTTTCCCCACAGCCAAAACATGACTTTTAACTGCCGCAAAGGATGAGTTGTTCTCAAGCAGTGCCGCCTGTACTTTAAGAGCTCCATCTTTCGCCAGAGAGTCTGCTTCCCATTTTCCAGGACCCCAATGTGACTGGGGACCCACTGCGCTAAAATAAAACCATTTGAGACATAAGCGAGTTTTTCACGCCTATTCCAGTTCTCCTGTGTGTCCCGAATTATCTCTGTTTCTTTTCGGTATGTCAAAGAAGGATTTCCATTCACAATTCCGGCGACTGTTCTGTAGTCCGTGTACACTAGTATATTTGTGGCGAATCGTATGTTGGCAAATCATATACAGGTAATGAGACCTTGGCAAATAGCAATTATTTCCGTGACAATAGGTTCGACTTTCCGGTCTATGCCGAAGCTCCCAGTCTTAACTTTTCGCCCTGCTTGAAATATTACAAATCTGCCTCCCGCTTTTCCGTCTGCAGTACGCGAACCATCTGTATAGAGATTTATATCATGAATTCTCCGGGAAACGTTTGCGTCAAACGCCAGTTTTTTCCCGACGAAAGAAACATCTTTTCCGTCTACTGAAAGTGGCAAAAGTTTAGTCGTTCTAGTGAGGCGCGTGGAAGCCTTACCGAGTGCTCTTTTCTTCAGAGGGAGTTTATTGACAAACTTTTGAATACGAAGTACGTGCCGCAGTCGAGTCTCCTCAAGGATGAGGTTAACTGGAGGAATCCCAGCTTCTCGATAATGGATTGGCAGCGGTGTAGTTTTGTATACTAGTAGAATTGATCTCAAGCCTAATTCTACAGTCTTGGTTAGAAGCGATAGATGTGAGTTGCTTCTGTTTTTCAGGTCCTTCTGTATACCTCTACTCCACGAGTATACTGTTTCTCCTGGCCACCAGACTTCTGCTCCATATGTGGCAATAGATATGACACACGATTTGACTGCCTGTCTAACTAGATCCGGGCGAGACCCTCGCTGAGAATTATTGAGACGTTTCAGGTGGGTTGCGACTGCTGACGCTTTAGCTGCCCACTTTTTCACGTGTGTTAAAGGATAACTTCCTGTCCAGCCAAATTCCCAGCCATCTTGTATCTTGATTGGGGACTATGCACCAGTTGCCCAGCCGAATATTTGGGTACTCCTTATGTTTGGGAGCTTGTGTAAAGTGTTGTAATTCGCTCTTTTCTTGATCGAAAGTGATAGCGTTGCCTAACCCCCATTCTATAAACTTTTCGCGGTCTTTGGCTAGTTTTTCCGAGAATTCTGACAGAGTTTTGCCAGTCCGAAGGGTAGCAATGTCATCCGCATAGCTGTAGACGCATATTGGGTTTGCGAGACTTATCAAAGGTTCAATGTACAGCATGAAGAGTATTGGTGATACGGGAGATCCTTGAGGGAGACCGCAAGTCAGTGGCGTCTCTTGGGTAAAAAAATCCCCCATGCGAATTCGGGCCGATCTGTTGGTAACGAAAGATTCCATCCAACCTGTAAGCAATTTAGGTCATCCTTGTTCTCTGAGTCTGTATTTGAGCCGCCCCAGAAGAACTGTATCGAAGGCTCCTTTAATGTCCATGGTTAGCAGTGAAGCAACTTTCCTTTGCGAGCGAGCTTTCTCAATACCGTGAACGAGGCAGCCGACGAGATCAGTGGCTGATCTTTTTGGAAGTGCTCCAAATTGTTGTTGACTTAGCATGTTTTGGGTGATGGCCGCGTGACTAATTCTTCTAGCCATAAATCTTTCGAGACCTTTCCCTAGGCAAGACAGAAGGGCAATGGGACGCCATGATTTTGGTGAGTTGAGATCCCTCTTATTTGGTTTCGGAAGAAAGATGACTTTGGCTGTGTAAAATGCGCTAGGGTGGCTGGCGACCTTGGCTTAAGCACAGACGAAAAAGTAGAAGTACCGCGTATTTGATGCTGTCCCAACAAGCGCGTACGATTTTAGTTGTGATGCCGTCGATCCCTGGAGCGGTGTTGCCCCCGTTGAGGACACACTGCTCAATCTCATCTAATTCGACTAGTGCGTCAACGTGCAGTTCTACCTTGCTAACTGTTGGTTCTGGTTCTAGGCTAATATCTTCCTCATTCGTTCTCCTTTCTAATAGAGCCCGTCTGAGAGCAGATGCTTTACCACTGAGGTCCGTGAACATACTTCCGTCGTGCTTTATCGAGGGTGAGCCGAACGATACATTGTATTTATGCCAACTAGTGATTTTGAAGATTTCCTTAGGTTGACGAGCCTCTCAAACCTTTTTCATCCAAAATTCTTTCTTTGCTGCCCGTGTAGCTTTACGTAAGGCGTGTTTCTCTATTGTGGCTTCACCTTGCCTTCTAGGCCTCCGATATTCTGCAGCCTTGTTTGCGCACTCCTTATTCCACCATTTAGTCCCTTGCCCGGATTGCATCTTTAAGGGTAAGAATCGATGCATGTTAGCCTGGATACTCTAGTTTATCAAGTTTGTGAGCATATCAACATCATGTGACAGGTACTCGACGGTCGGAAGAGTTTCTTTGACTCCAGCAGCGAAGTGAGGAATATTCTCGGGCTTTAGGCTAAACTGGACTCTAGGGGAGTGCGGTTTGAACCCTGTACATGGAACTATAGAAAAAAGTGTCTCATGGTCTGAATTTGTGTGTAAATGCTCCTCGGTATTACATTGGACGTGGGGGTTGTTGGTGAACGCTAGATCAAGATTGTTGCCTCTGCTGTGCGTGCTCTTATCAATCGGTGATGCGAGAACTAGATCGTTTGTTTGGGTTCAATCGACTAGTTCTATAGGTTTTGTCGAAGCTGTTGCATGGGAGTCCCGGAGTGGATGTCTCGTATTGAAGTCCCCCGCTACTAGGTAATTAGACGGCACACGGAATTCTTTGAGAGCGCTTATTACGGCGCCTCCTTAGGTTTCTTAAGGTGGTCTGTATACGTTGGCGATCGTGATAGGGGGCGTAAACACCATTATTGTCACCCAGCAGATGTCTGCGGTGTTTGAGGGGCGAATTTAGACGGCCTGGTGCCCTCTTCCTTTTCTGATGTAAGTTAATACGCGTGGCCTCACTTACCAGTCATCTGTTGGGCAGAAAGTGTCGAAGTCGGCGTGTGTTTTAATAAATTTCTTTCCTAGATCCGGAAAAATCCAAGGTTCCTGTAGTATAATTATATCGACTGACTCAGCCCTTGCTAAGGCTAAGGCGAGGTCATGATTGGCTTGGCCTCGGGCAACATTGGCCTAAAATATTTTCAGGTATCCTTTACGTCTTCTGTTTTTTGTGCCTAACATTGAGTCGGAGCAGAGGGGGTCTCTATTACCTGAGTTGAGGGGTTGGCTAGTTGCCAAGCACGATGTCCAGCTTGTCGGATCCTTTTGAGTTCTGGTTGAGTAAGTGGCCTAATTATTCCTTCTCTCACTACCGGTCGGGCCGGGCAGTAGCTGTCATCTGCAGAGTGTGGTCCTTTATAGTTTCAGCATTTTGGGACTACCTGACATCCTGAGTGACCGGTTGTACCGCATTGTTTGCATTTAGGTTCCTGATTACAGATTCTTGCGTCGTGGAACCCCCAACACTTGGGGCACTGGGAAGGTCTGGGTGATTTTATAATTTTCCGCGCGATAGAGCTTGTGCAGAGGAGTCTGAAAGGTCGAACGGATTATTTAAATGACGCCACAATTGTGCCGGTTAGTGCAAGATTTTCGTTGGATTTTCTCGACCATACTATTTTAACTGGCTTGGACCCTATGACTGAATTGTATTTCTTCCCGACCAAAGTCTTCTGTTACGTTCCATTTGGTACCATCCAGAGAATGGAGTTTCCGTGGTACGTGATCTATGATGTATGTATGCCATTGCTCTGCTTTCTCAACTATTTCTCCAAGAGTGGCCGTAATTTCTTGTGACTTAGTCATAATCTGTTCCGTTTGTTTCTCATTTGTAGGCACGAGAGAAAAACCAGACTTAACTTTTTGAACTGCTTTTAGAGAGTCGTGCTGCATTTCCAGATTCTTAGTTAGCGCTGCCTTGACGGCGTGAACATGATGAGTACGGCTAGGGTGATCTTGAGGGAGCAGGATAAAGATTCTGATAACAGTCTTTCGGATCTGGTCTGCTCGAGGTGTAGTCGAAAGAGCTGGTTTTTTTCGGAAGATTTAAGCTCGTGTTACTGACCGTCTGACTTATTGCTGCTTGAGCATAGGTGGGCATATGTCCATTTTGCAACTGTCCTGGGGTAAGTTATGGCTGCGAGGTCCTTTGTTGTTGTTGGTTAACGTGACTAAAATTAGTCTATCCCCTAGCAAATTGCTGCAGAATCCGAGCGATCGCTGATGTGAGATTGCCAGTGGGAATCTCCAGGCCCATTTCGCGCAGGCCCCCGGTTGCCTCCTCCAGCGCTTTGGAATATTCCCTAGCAATACCTTCTCGTTTGAAAAATAACTTTCGGGCTAGGTACTAATCAAGTCCACGCACTATCCATATGAACTGTTTTGTTGCCAAGGACAGTGCCATGTACTCAGCTTCACATGTGGAGTGCGCAACCGTAAGTTGTTTGCGAGATTTCCAACCAAAACTAGATTTACCTAGTTGAAATTTGTATCCAGAAAAACTTCGACGAGTATCAAGACAGTTTCCATATGAAGCATCGCAGTATCCGTTAAGAACAAGGGTTGAATTGTATTTGTTTAGTAGTTTTCGTTCCGTTGTTCCTATGAGATATCTTAATACTCGTTTTGCAGTACTTAAGTGAGTAACAGACGGATCTTTATCGTATTGAGAGAGATATGTGATTGTATATGCTAGGTCAGGGCGTGTTCCAGAGACTTTGTGCATGATGGAACCGATGATTTTATGATACAGAGTGGCATTGACCCTGACATCTCCTTTATCAGCAGCCATGAGTCGTTGGTTGACATGAATGGGCGTAGAGACCGGATTGCTATCTTGCATATTAAATCGAGTCAGAATTCTATCTATGTATGCCATTTGAGACAAGATGATATCTGTATTCGAATACTCAATCTGAATTCCTAATAGACAATGGAGATCCCACATGCCATTTACTTTAAACTCAGCTTTGAGAAAGTTGACAGTATCATTCATTAGCGGGCATGGATCACCAAAGAGTATTATATCATCCAGATAAATGGCCATATTTAAATTTCCTGTGTTGTGGATTAAGACGCATGGGTCAAGTAGGATGGAAACAAAGCCTTGCGGAATGATATATTCGACCAACCTGAAGTACCATTATCGGGGTGATTGTTTCAATCCGTAGATACACCTTTTTAAACATGCAACATGGTTTTCTTTCCTGTACCCTTCAGGAAATTCCATATAAATTACTTCATTTAAGATGCCATATAAAAATGCAGTCTTTATGTCAAGTTGTCATAGTTTCCAGCGTTTGTGTGCTGAAAGTGCTGAGAGTAACCGTAGTAAATCAAGACGTATAACTGGTGCAAAAGTCTCATCGTAGTCAATTCCTTTAGTTTGGGAGAAGCCTTTTGCGACATATCGAGCCTTAAATCGTTCGACTTCTCTTTGGACATTTACTTTAACTTTGCACACCCACTTACCACTGCAGATCTTACGATCTTCAGGTCGTGGTACAACTTGCCACACTTTGCCGCTCTTGGGGATTTTGTCTGGTTAAGTGCTTGTCTGTTAAACTTAATGAGCTGATGCTTGGTCAGTAGTAGCTTTTGTAGTCTCAACGTTATTAAAGCACATATTTGGATTATCTTGAACGCACTCTCTGGTGCAGGTAGTCTCAGTACTATCTATTTGATATTTAAGTCGTCGATTTTTAATCCCAAGCTGGGCTTGTCAGGTGTTGGATTCTCCAATAGGCTAGCCTGACTTTCCAAGTACTATGTGGATACTTTTTGAGATTTTGACAAGATCTACTGATGAATCTTATGTAGGACTTGTGAGCCTCAAGGTGTTTTAAAGATGGTATCTGAGGTATCTAAAATATGTCTGGTGGATTGTGAACTTGCCGGTCAGTTACTTAGTCAGTGTCATAAACGGCATGTAGACAGCGGATAAAGAACAAGGCTTGGACAAGGATGTTCAGGCTAAGGGATGCTATCCTATATTATGCAAGAGATAGATGCATAACTACTCGGCCAAAAGTCCAGACCAGAGTCATAGAACACTATGATAGTATAAATCTCTCTGAAAGTCCTTCTCTTGATTCGTTGTACGAAACCAGAAAGAGTTCTTTAATGATTGGTACTACGTTATCAAGAGCAGAGATCTCGGGTTTCATTACGGCTCTTAGATTTGAGTGATGAGAAATTAGTAAGATCCAAAGGCTGTACCAGGTGCGAGGCGTAAGGAGTAAGGTGAAGGAGTTAGATCTTATTGATCTTGCAGATGCTCATAAAGTCAGTTGATGTGGGAGCCATGGCCGTCAAGAAAGAATCGCCAGCCACCATTGGATGATGAAGTGCTTGGTATTAAAATGTACTATAGCTATTCAAATTCAATTGACTATATTTCCAATCTTTCTCTAAAGTTGTGTAAAGCCAATCTGGTGTGCTTTTAGGCTGGGGACTAGGTAAGTTGCAGATATATTTGCCCTAAGAAACGACTAGGCATTGAAGCTTTACGCTGGTGGCTGAGATGGTCTCAAAGATCGAGAATTACTTGCGATGGTTTGGTGTCCTTATTTAACCCTTTTTCTTTAATCAAATGATAACAACTTGGAAATTGATAAATACCCTTGGTGCGCACTCAGTCTTATCCATAGCCCACATATCCTCATGCAGTGTCCACAGCTCAATTTGGGTACGCTCAAACAAATCAAGAGACGCAGGAGCTGTGTGATAACTGGCTACCATTTTTCGTGCGCTCTCGATGGCTTGACCGACTGTAGATGCGACGCGTGGGTTGTGGTAGATAAAATGGATTGCCCATAGTTGCCCCTGGGGCCCATGTTCATCATTCATGCACAAGATACGAGCGGCCAACTCTCGTACGCAGGGATGAGATGTAGATTACATGCCTGAGACCTCTTCAAATATCTATTATGCTAGAATACGCTGTTAATCGAAGAAAGCTATTTCGTTGGGTTGGCGATGATTCATGCGTCCTGGGAGAATTGATCGGGAAACGCACCAGGTTTAGCAGCCCTCCACTAGATTTCAAAAAACCATTATTAAGGTCGCAGATATCTGATTGCATTGCCAGCTCACGGTTGTGGTGGAGTGGCCGATGAGATTGATGAGTTATGCAAGGCGAAATTTGGGAAACAGCATTTCACTCGATTAACATTGCTTGTATGCGATGGCGGCTCAGTAAAATCCACATTTATTACTAGATGTATCACTAGCTGATTCGCTCAATATTTCTCCCTCGCGCCAACTACATGTCGAAGATTTTATTACAAACAACTCTACCTGTCAGATTAGATTAATTTGATTTAAATAGAATTGGAATAGAATAGTTTCATGTATTAATTTTAACTTAAATTCAGAATGTAGACTCATGAAATTCTGGATATTAAATTGATGAAGTGGAAGCCCAGCTGAGAGAAACAATTAAGTCCTGATAGGCTTGACCCTAAAATGTGCAGTAAGAACTATAATTTGGGCCGCCAATATAGTACTCGCACTTTCGTTTCGCTGGACACAATCTGTACGTGAAATTTTTTGCTAAAATTAGAAAACTTTATATTGTTCTACTCGGTGTAGTGATGAATGGTAAATTTAGCTCGTGTCTTGTATCACAACTTTTTTAATGTCGCATGCGAGGAAGGTCGATTGCTGAATAGTGAGAATTTGGTTGTTTCCATTACATCTAAGCGACCTTAAGCGATTTAACTTGTTCTAAGTAGGCTACCTAGTTCTGTGCGCTAAATTGTGTCTCGTAGTCCGTGGCCCAAGTTCACAACATCACGCTACAAATTAATTATTTCTTATTCATGAAGTCAATCCGCAACGCGTCTTTCCCTCCCTTTTATTACATATTCCCAACAAAAAACCGACTTCCCTCTCATTACAAGTTAGCCATAGCTTGAGATCTCGTGCCGAGCTGCCTTTCGCGGCGATATAACTGAATTTGAGAGGATAGTATTGAGATAGGAGTTGGCAAACGGTGTGAGGAGGTCTGTTGAAAAACAAAAATACAGAGGCGAGGTTATGGGAAGTTAAGGAGGAGTAATTCTGTCATCAATAAACTCTAGTTCATATTGAGCTCAATACTTTTGCATGGATCTTGATCTTTATTGTTGAAAAGCGGCTCTCTCCCTCTCATTATTTCCCGCTACGTCTAAGTTTTCTTATATTTTCATTGGATTAACATTTGCCCAACATGTCTTCTGGAATGTCTGATGAAGTTGCGGAAGATTACCGTATCGCCCTCGAAGCTCTAACCTTGAATTCAAGATATGAAATCAGCAATCTAACTGTCATTGCTAAAGAAAATACAGAGCATGCCCTCGCTATTTCTGAGGCTCTAAAGAATCATATCAAGACGGTAGGAATATTCTCTTCATCTGCCACTAACTCTAAGGCGAAAAAAATCATGAATTTATTTAACTCTTCACATCTAAATCAAGCTCTACTTACTATAATTAGACCTCTCCGCACAAAAAGCTACCATCTTTCTATGTCCTCGATTCAGTCGTAAAAAATGTTGGAACACCATACACTCTATTCTTTGGTCGACAGTTATATGCAACATTTATGGAAGCCTATGCTCTGGTTGATAATAATGTACGAAGGAAGATGGATGAAATGTTGAAGACGTGGAAAGAACCCGTGCCTGGATCTATGGACACTCGGCCTGTATTTCCACCAGAGGTCACCCGTCCAATTGAAAATGCACTTATCAAGGCAAAGACCTCATTTCTTCAGGCACACCAAGAGCATTTACGGTCTCAACAACAGCTAACCAATAGAGGACGCCAGATAACACCTCAATTACCATATAGAGAAACTTCAACCCCACCGAATGTTCCACCAAGTGTATATCGACAACCTCAACAACAACAGCAACCAATTACCGGCTCAAATTATTCTTCCCAGCAATTTTTTCAACCAGATAGCCAGCAGTATTCAAGCTTAATCAATAATCAATCTTATTCAGGGCTAGCCAATGGAAATCAATTTTCAGTTACGAACATGGGACAAAATTTTACCGGCTTATCTTCGCAGAATATTCCTCAGTGTTTGACAAATGGAAATCACTATGATTCACAGCCCAATACTCACACATACTCCACGCCTCCTAGTGGGAACCAGCCATTTGCAATCTCGAATGTAAGGGCTTTCAATTTTCCTTTATTTCTAGCAAAAAGAACTAAGTATTTCATAGGCATCACCGAATCAAAACTACAGCCACCAAATACCCAATTCTTCGAGTTGGCAGCAATTTGCATCTCAAGGTTTTTCTGCGGTTGAGAGTAGTATAGATACACTTAACAATGATGTTGAAAGACTTATCTCGGAGTCTAAGGCGGCGTGGACTCGTAATATGCAAGACACTGCGGCATCAACTAGACTGAAAGCTTTACTTGATCTGCAGAGCATTTTACAAAACCAGAAATTACCGCTCGATCAAATATCTCTTATTAGAGCCCAAGTGGCACAACTATCTGAAGCTTCCAAGGCGCAGCCTATAATTCAAGCCCCTCGTACACCTGCTTTAGCTTCTCCTCATAATCCACCAACTTCTTTGGACTCAATTTTAGGTCCTGGAGCCCTTGCAGCTCTTTTGGCAAGACAATCTACTATTTCTCATGCCACCCCTCAGCCTGTCACTCAGTTTCCTTCCCCTCAAGTTCCTTCTGCCCAAACTTCATACCAATCTGCTGTCCAAGTTACTAATTCTAATCCAAGTAAGGATTCAAACGCCGTTCTTCTTGAAAAATTGCGAGCAGCTGGTATAATTGGCAGTGCTCAATCTTCAACAAGCGCAAATTCGTTAAATCTGTTGCCATCTCTACAAACACCTTGTTTACCTAGCACGAATCCTAATTTAAGAGCACCTCTAGTAGATATTCCTAATGACCTTGTACTTAAGCCGGCATCATTAAAAATGTAAGACTGCTTGCTGCAAACCTCATCAGGACTCATAACTAAAGTATTTAGTCCCCGCCCTTACCTTATATCAAATCTCCATGAAAAATTAGGTGCTCCTTGTTCTCAGTGTGGCCGTCGCTTCCATTCTGATAGTGAGGGTAAAAAAAAAAAAGAAGCTCATATGGATTGGCATTTTAGAGTTCGAAGACGAATGGAAGATGCGGAAATGCGTGGCCAACACCGAAGTTGGTATGTTGATGAACTAGACTGGATCAAATCTCGTGAAGTCGATTGTGAATCTTGCAGTGCCATAACTGATCTAGCAACCACTGCTGTCGCATCTGCAGCCCCTCAAAACCCTAAACTTGAGTACATCCCTGTACCCGATGATGCCGCATCAGCAAATAGTTTGTGTCCTATTTGTCAAGAAAAGTTCGAGACAAACTGGCTTGATGAGGCCCAGGAGTTTGTTTGGATGGATGCCAAGACTGTTGGGGAAAAAACGTATCATGCCAGTTGTTTTGCCGAAGTTTCGAAGAGTATCAAATCACAGTTTAATAGGAGTACCCCCGAACCAACAATATTGGGGAAGAGGAAAGCCGATGTAAGATTCTGTCAAACTCATCACATCACCCAATTGATTTTGATTCTAATTCTAATACAGGATGATCATATGGCTGTAAAAACCAAGATTAAAAGTGAACCTATTTGATGAATATTTAAGTCATAGAATCATGAATGACGTATAAAATTTGAGTATTGTAATTTTACCTTATGGCTTGCTCGACTTGATTTCTGGAGACACTATTTGCCTTTACAAAAGCACAGCATGGGCGTTTCGGTGTTATAGAACAAGTGAGAATTTTGATAAAGATCACAAGATATTATTTATATCTAACAAAATAAATACATCTACGTATTTATTATCTTTCCATATGTGCAAAAGATAAACTGTAAGAAAGCCTTTTAATACCTGATGAATGGAAGTTCCTTTTTCATATTTCTTGTTTGTCATTCCATGTAAAGATAGACACATAAGAAGTTGTGATACTCTGTCGAATTTTAATAGATTTTCAATATTAACAAGTTGTATTTTCCTGTGAAATGGGAAGGACTATATATGTAGCCTAAGTTTTCTGCTCGGAAAATTTTACTGGAGCTCAAGGAAGAAATATCTATGGATGAGAGATTCTCAAATTTGTGCGACGGGCCTCCGAGAAGTTATCACAATTTTTCACTTCATTGTGATCCATTCTCTTCAACAACACTCTTGTGGACATTTGACAAATATTTTATCAAGTTGATATTAATAGTTCCTCAATCCCATATTTGTATTCTTTTATCTCACGCATGATTAGAATATACTTTATAGAGCTTCTGAAGCAAAAAGTTCTTGTTAATTATTAAAGAGGCCACTTGATGAATATAAACTGCTTAATTACTTTAAAATTACTCGATTAAATCAGGTAACTGAGAGAACTTAATTGATATGTAATCGCACATTCTTTGTCAATATCAAACGTTCATTTAATGCATTACCCTAACCATTTGACAGACCCAATAAGGGGTAAGTAAAACTGTTCAATTTTAAAAGCGTTCACATGTGATGGCATCGAGGTTTAGAAGTACAGTTTGAAAATCCTAATTGCCGAGCTCATAACTTTCAGAGCGGCTTCCTTTAAGATTCGGAATCAAAGAAAATTTTCTCGCTAGGTTTGGAAGATAATGGGATGAACAAGTAAATCCTAAAAATATATACAATTATGATGAATCGCACCAAATGTAAATGTTTACTCTTAGACCTGAGTGTAAATTAGATTAAATCTCAAAAATAATACCGCAGTGTGATGGAAACAAAGTTGGCTAAATGAATATAATTGAATGAACTAATTTATGGAAGAAAGATATATTTGGGCAGGTGACATCAGGGTTATATACTCTGTACTCCCATACAAGGATCTGAGTTGTGAAAGTCAAATAGAGATTATCAGGGTCTTACAAAGCTTTTTAGCCTAGCATTCGAATATTGAGTTTCATAATTCAGATCCTTGTATGGGAGTAAGTCTCGGGATGTACAGTAGCTTCCAAAAATGCCGAATGTTTCCTCTATGATTGATAGAATTAACAATAACTCAACTACTTACTGAAAATCAATAAGTTCCATTAATATTCAATTTAAGTCATTTCTCTATAAATCAGACATTTTTTTCAAAGTTAAAATACAGTTGTAGAATATATTTTGTTGGGGTATTGGTATTTCAAGTGCATTCGGCATTTTTGATCCTATCATTCCACGAGTTGGAACCTGCATTAACATCCACCAGAGGTCCAGAAATGATTGGAAAGCTGAAAAGTGTGGCAGGTAANTAGCTGGAAGATTCTAGTTTCAATATCTACAATTTTACACAAAAAAATCTCAATTATTTTCAGTATGAGAAAGTTTTCACTTGAACAGATATCCACAATTATCACGTTACTCAACGAAGGTAAAAAATAAATCGAAATTGCAAAATTTTTGAATTGTGCTAGATCTACTGTTGTTAAATATCGGATTTCACATTTGAACGAAGCGATAGAGCCTGTGCGGGGACGACCACAAAAATTAGCATCTCGAGATAAGCGGGCTCTTGCTCGTTTGGTAGCTAATGGTAGGATAAAAACAGCTCTAGAAGCTATCAGGACGATAAATCTGGAGAGAGGTGACAAGGTTTTACCTGTGGTGGTGAGACGGGCCTTACGAGAGCAAGGTTTAAGACCAATTAAGAAGGTAAAAAAACCAAAATTGTCAAAAGCACAGCAGACAGCCCGATTGAAATGGGCTTTAGAGCACGAATATTGGACTCTCGACGACTGGAAACTGGTCATTTGGTCTGATGAGACCAAAATAAATAGACTGAATAGTGACGGCATTAAATATGCCTGGACAAAAAACCCCAAGAACTATTCTCCTGAAATAGTCGAAGAGACTCTCAAGTTTGGAGGTGGCAGGTTGATGATTTGGGGGTGCAAGTCTTGGTTTGGCACAGGTGGTATGAGTCATGTTGTCGGTCGGATGGATTCAGAACAACTTATCAGTATTCTGAGCACAAATTTGGTAGCAACTATTGATGAAGTGGTAAACAAGCTCCCGTCAAGCGCCAGTAGTAGAGTTCTTTTTCAGCAGGACAACGACCCAAAGCATACATCAAAGTCGACAAAGAACTTTCTGGCTACGAAGAGGATTAAAACCATGGATTGGCCATCTCAATCGCCATATTTAAACCCGATTGAGCACGTTTGGGCTATGGTCAAACGTCGACTTGGAGAGTACCCGGAACCCCCCACGAAGTATGCACGAATTGGGTGAGCGAGTTGATGAATTTTGGCATAATATTGATGAAGAATCATGTCAAAAAAAATTGAGAGCATGGAATCACGCGTTCAGGCTGTAAAGGATGTGAAAGGGGGTCATACGAAATATTAAAATCTCGCGACCAAAAATGCCGAATGCACTTGAAATACTAATATCCCAACAAAATATATTCTACAATTGTATTTTAACTTTGAAAAAAATGTCTGATTTATAGAGAAATGACTTAAATTGAATATTAATGTAAACTTATTGATTTTCAGTGAATAGTTGAGTTATTGTTAATTCTATCAAACATTGAGGAAACATTCGGCATTTTTGGTAGCTACTGTATATTTGGCGCAGCCTCAATCACGATATCACGTTCAAATAAAATATTTATTGTCCTACAAATATCTATCCAAAGACAAAAACTAGTTGGACTCTGTTCAAATGAATATTCCTGATTATGATTTAGTATTCTTGAAGCCTAGTCGCTCTTTCCTCTTGTTACCACTCATTTACTACCTGGTTGACTCTTGCGGCCTTTGCTTGATCTTCGGCTATTTTAATTGCTTCTACATTTGCAAACTGAGTATTTGGATTATCTTATACTAGAATTTGGTCATTCTCTCGTTAATCGAGAACTACACTAGGGCTGAGGGCTATCTGGAAATGTTAATTCCATGAAAAAGTGTTGACGTGGTAGTTAGATGTTGGTTATGTTATAGTGGTGAAACGCAATGTAGTAGTGAGGATGTGCATCCCGTTATTTCTACACCATTCATAAATAATTCAACGCCCCAAATTTACTAATCATCAGCCTTCATGAATTTCAATAGGGTCGGATGGTGTAGTGGTATGCCATCTGGGCCGGCCTTCTAAGTACAGAGTATCAGGCCATAAAATTCGACCCTGTTACATAGATAAGTCTTTCGAGGTACATCCCAGCTACTTTAGGGGCCAATCCCAGTGCTTTACATGAAATTCTCGGTTAATTTGCTTCGTCAGCTGCACAATTCCGAAACTTCTACCTCGATCAATCTTCCTCCTCATTTCCCATTCTCAACATCATTATCTTCATCATCTTCATCATTGTCAACTCCATAAGCGTCTCCAAGCAAAAATTTCTTGAAATGTCGCCAGTAAATTCGTCCACAAGAAATACCCGCGCTTGGGCACCTAACTTATCGCGGGATAAAAAATCGAAGTAAGTCTGAGAATTAGCATGTTGGTGTAAACAAATTTTTGATAGATTCTTACACTCTACCGATATGATCTTAGTCGAAAAGAAATCATCGAAAAGACGGTGGCTACCAGGAGTCAGGTTAAGTATACGATAGGGGAGTGCAGCGACGCAAAGAGGATATCCGTAGACTTGTGGAGGAAGCTTGGTATGAGTGCACACAACCATCAAAGCTTCTGAATATTCTCCGCGGTATGCACAGGAGGTGTGAAGAGGTTATCGCAGCTGGAGGAGGATCTACCAGACATTAGTTGTTAGAAACAGAAGCCCTCATTTAAAGTTTTTAGACCCATGATAAGACGGACCAAACATCTTTAAATCGAAATTTTCACCGCTGATTAGAGGTTCGCTAAAAGTTAGTGAAGAGCATCGCTCCCTTATTCGGTTACGCCGCTCCAGATTAGGCTGAGCCAAGCAAAGATTGACTTACGGAACTACTACATTTAGATAAGATCAACCTATAAAATGACTAGGGACGAATCTTTTTGAATTACCCTTTGTAGTGATTCCTTTTTAAATCACTAAAAATTCGGGCCAACCACTGTCTTTGCTGTTTTGGGCTTGGCCTCAAGAAGGTGACTGGGCTGCCCTTGTTGTCCAGTCCTACTAGGATAGATAGCAGGGGTAGCTAGAAACTCTGCCCCCGTCCCCAATCACCACCCACCGTAACTATAAGACGTACCCTCAAGGATGGACGAAACGCTGCAGGACCCGCATTTCAATAAAGAAGAAAATGGAGCCTCAAATTTCCAGCCTGCAAGATTTGGAAGCTACCACTCGACCAGGCAAATAATGTCGGAAATTACGCTGCAACAAGATCTAGTCACACACTCTATAATGCTTGCTAAACTAACACGAATGTTCGAAGCATTGGTACAAAAAATTGTTGTGAAAAATGGAGCACTCTTAACGGCTTTCCGCGCAGACAATCAGAACTTGAGGAGCGAAGTAGACCAGTTAAGAAAGGAGGTACGAAGCACTTACCTAGCTCAGAAAGCTCCTGAAGGAGTACAATTCAACAGCCAGACACCATAAATCCTTCGGAAACGGACAGAGTCTTAACAATGCCAAAAAGTGACAAAATTATATCTATCCCTGATAGTCTACCATCCCGACCAGCTATTATATCAAGCAGTCAAGTTCAAAACTCGCAAAAACAAACAATGGCATCTATCACAACACATAGCTCTGTAACGACTAGACACCGGCGAGGTCACAGACAGTATTCAATGATCAAATCTCTAAGTAAATAACGATGTAAGAATAATAAAGTATTTATTGCCTAAATAATAAAGAGGTTGTATGGCTCTTAAATGCTTAGAGCTGAGAACCAATTAATACAAACTTATGGTCGGTTTGTAGTTACAACTAAATACCTAAGTGCCAGAGGCGCTAGGTATCAAACTAGTCTTGGATGTTAGTGACGGCTTCGAAGCCGTCACAGCCCAACAACTACCGAATCACTAGAATGGACAACGGTGTCAAACAAGAAAATTCAGAAGAAGTGTCAGACCAAAGATACAATTCCTCTGCCTTTGAAAAGCGTTGAGGAAGCCTGACGAAGATTAGTTTTCTTACGCTCAACAGAGGCACCATTGTTATCAAAAAAGATCACACATAATATACTTTATGCTCTAAACATGAAGCTATTAAGTATGAATCTTCCAGCTCATTTGCGTCTCATAAAGCTAGGCTATAGTGAGCGTGGGAACTTGACGGGACTTACATCCGCACAAACTACGACTGAGATTATGGTTTCAAGATTCAGGGAGGTGATTCTGCAGACAACCCTAAGACATGATACTCATGTAAATGAATTGTTTGCAAACCAGAAATTGATTGGACTCAAAGTTCATGGTGTTGAACTCGGCAGATTTTATTCTCCCGAGGGTCTGGAATAGATTCGACATGAAATTGCAGCGGGTCCCTCAGCTATGGAAATTCCGTTCGCGCCAAGATGTATCGTAGCACCGGAAAAGCTTTCGGAAATAGGACTTAACGACACAAAGCAACATTCAACTATAAAGATAACAGTGAGAGCGAACGTGGAGGCAGATCGGGCTCTCAAACAAGGAATCCATTTCGGCGGGAGATTTCATAAAGTCGAAAAATATATCCCAGTAAGCCCCGACACAATGTGCACTGAATGTTGCCACTGAGGATATTCAACGTTTGCTTGTCCCAATCCAGAGCAAACTAGATGTTCTAAATGTGCTGGACCTCACCTAACCATTTCTCATAAATCTCCCATAGAGGGATGCAAGGTAACCACAGGAAAATACTGTATAAAGCATGGAAGTTACAAATGTATTAGTTATGGAGGCAGTCATACGGCGCGCGCACCGAATTGTCCAGACTGTATACAAGCTGTGGTCAACGCCAAATCCGGTCGTCAAGAATGAAAAGAGCGAGAGAAAATAAATGAAGAAAGAAATACTTCATCAGATAATGAGGATGATATTGTCAGCATACATAGCGACACACTAGAAATGGATGAAGGAAGTATGGAAATACAATCCACATGCATAGCAGATTAGTCATCACAAATTTCATGCAAATAATACAACACAATTGCCAACAAAACTATGCTGTGTGTCAAGCCACTTTTCAAATCGGAATAGAGATAGGAGCCGAAATTATTTGCTTATAAAAACCCTACGTGGGTATAGGAGGCCTGGCCCACCCGGCATATGAAATTAGACAAAGTACTGCTGGAGAATCTCGCCAAAAACGGGTTGTATTTGGACTAAAGAAAGAAAGATCTGGTAGGGAAAATAATCGTAGAGACATGATCTGATCTTGTGGACCTCCCTTATATTCAAGTTATAGATGTATGGTAACTGGACACATACAAGAAGAAAAAGAGGCGAACTCGGATTGTTAGTCTTCGACGAGAGCGAGCAGATATGCTAAAGTCTTTACTGAAAGACTATGATCTGATTATCAATAATGACACTTCAATCTCAACTTGACCAAAAAGGACTTCGGGGCATTCCGTCATCGATTTAAATCACACGACACCAGATATGGGCCCAGTATCGGCATGGACTATTGACCCAGACTATCCCACTCTGTCAGATCATGAGTTGATCACATTTGATCTGGAAAATCTTGATCAGACACAAGGTAGCCTGAGATCGAGCAAGGAAGTTACAGGCTGGGTCATAGAAGATATCACATCAACTCAAGAGGAAGCAGCCAGGATTGAGTGGGAAATTCTAACTCGTGATCGCCCGATTATAACGTCGACTAGCACTAAGATGGAACTGCATAGGTAGGCTGAATGGCTTACAGATTCATTAACAGATATTTTGAATAAGCATTTTAAGCCCTTACGAGTCTGTGCTAGATCCAAAAGGTGGTGGACGGACGCTCTCAAACAAGCAAGAATACAATTCAAGCCTCAACGTAGATTGTTTCAAAATGGAGAGATCTTAATAGAGAAGTACAAAAACCACCGGAACGCATACTATTGGAAGATACGACGAGCCGAAGATCAGTGTTTCGAGAAATGGATTCAAGGTAGTGAAGAAATGTATGAATCTACAACTGCAAGCTCAATACCTGAACAAAATCAACGCCACCAGGAGAGGAAAACAGAAGAAAGTGAGAGTTGTTGGACAGCCCTCCGATATACAAAAGCATGGGAAAACTCAGTGACCCCAGCTTTAAGCGACTCTGAGGGAAGTATGGCTGTAACTATCGAGGAAAAAGAAGAAATAATTCGAAGAGTCCTATCTCCTGTACCACCCAATTACAACACAAATGCACCAGAGCTAAATGATGAAACAGCCTATCTGAAGGTAACACATGATCTAGTTAAGAAATCTTTATCTCTACAATTTGTTAAGAAAGCAGCTGGATCCGATAAACTTAACTACAGAGCATTGAGATTCCTTTTGAATTTGGATTCAACAAGAATAATAACACTAATTAAACATTTCATTTGAGTAGGATATCATCCAAAAGTTTGGCGAACAGCTAAGGGTGTTATTATCCGAAAACCAAATAAAGCAGACTATACGCAGGTGAAATCATACCGTAACATCAGTATTCTTAATTGTCTGTGTAAAATAACTGAGAAAGCAGCAGCGGAACTAATCTCTGAATGATGTGAGCTTTCAGGAACATTATACCAAGGTCAGATGGGGAGTTGTAAACAACATAACTGTATTGATGCAGTAGCAAGAGTCATGTCGAGAGTTGAGGAGATCCGGGGTAGAGGAAACACTGCGGCCTTATTACTTATGGATGTCAAAGGAGCCTTTGATCATTTCAACTACAATGGACTCCTAAAAAGAATGGTTACGATGGGCGCTGATGGGAACCTGACTAACTGGGTCAATTCATTCCTATCAGAAAGGCGTCTAAAATTACTTATCGATAGACACTGCAGTGAAGAGAAACAAGTATTAACAGGTGTTTCTCAAGGGTCGCTGGTCTCCCCTATATTATTTACGATATATTTAAGCGGGATTTTCAAGACTGTGGAAGATAAAATAGAAAGATGCTTAGCAACACCCTTCGAAAATGATTGTGGCTTCCTCTTAGAAAGTACATATCTTTAAGAATTAAAAAACCACATGGAGAAAGTTAGTCAACTAGCATTGAAATGGGGAGATGAAAACTGTATTGAGTTCCACGGTATCAAAACGGAAGCGGTCATATCCATAAAAAACAAAAAAATAAAGACACGGAGCATTGTCATTGTATTTACCTTAAGTGGGTAACCAAAACAATTCAATACTGAAACTACTCGCTGGCTTGGAGTTTGGTTAGACTCAGCGTTGAGCTTTCGAGCTCACAAAAATATGTATCTTCAGAAAGCTCGAAAGGCTAAGGCACGATTAAGATCGATAGTCAACAAGAAAGAGTTAGCGCCAAGATTGGTTCGTAAGATTCAAACTGCTACAGTCCAAGCGGTTGCTCTCTATGGATCAGAACTTTGGTGGCGCGACCAGAAACCCTGGGCTCAAGAATATCAAAAGTTAATCAATAGGCAATGACGAGCTATCACAGGCATGTTTAGAGCAGCGCCAACCAGTGTTGTAATGAAAGAAGCGGGCTCACTACCTGCCAACTCGCTTTTAAATTATAAACAACGAAGATACGCCCAACGGATTCTGACTCTTCTTTGCGACAACGATCTTCAAAAAGTCTTGCCAATTACACTGCGATTAGGAGATGCACACGCACAGCCCGGCTAGATCGAACCAGATGATTGAAGCTGGACGAATCAAACTAGAACAAGAACACATGACCATCGGCTCGCTTAAATGCTAATAAACGGAACTACATTCGATACTTCCTACAGCATAGGACGCACTGAGCGAGTCTCCCTGACTCCATATTCAGGAAAAATAGTCATTTGAAACACAACTGAAGCAGCAAGAGAAGAAGCAATCGTATTCGCTCAAGCAGAGAATGAACTATTTTTTTGGACAGATGGTTCCAAGCTTGAGAGCCTACCAACAAGATGCGGAATCGTTTGGAAAGGAGAGCTAGGACAGTGGCAGAGCTACAGAGTATTTCTTGGAAAGAATAAGGAAGTGTTCGATGCAGAACTCTTTGGAGTAGACCAAGCACTTTCTATCGTTCTTCGGGGAGGACGTAGAAGGGCACGCACTACTTCTCAGACGACAAAGAATATTTTGCAAAATCTAAAAATGGTTCATATCTGGTTAGATTTACAGTCGGCAATTACACTTATCAGAAATCTGGAGCCTAGTCCAGGTCAGTGGCTAGCTCTTCAAATACACGAACGTACCCAACAGCTCTATGAATTTGGGGTCTCAGTAATAATTCATTGGGTACCGGACCATACAAGTATAGAAGGGAACGATTGGGCTGACCAAACAGCAAAAGAAACCGCAAGAAGGGTAACATGTCCTCGAGAGAGAGAGATATCTCTAGCACATGTAACTCGGTTAGTTACAGAACTAAAATGGAAGGATAGTAGACATTGTCTCACATTACAACACCGAAAGCGAAACTTAAGTAGTAGAGATAGCTACAAGCTTAAAAATACTAACCAGAGCTTAGATAAAACAGCTGCCAGATCATGGAAATCGTTAGCTAGTCGATATCACTAATTGAAATCAGGACATGCAGTTACAGGTGCCTTCCTATACAAAGTAGGGAAGCTAGAGACGGATAAATGTCAATTTTGTAATCATGAGTTATCTCAAACGTTAAGACACCTGATACTGGACTGTTGTTTCAGGCGAAGACAACGAGATAAAATGAGGTCTTAGATGGAAGCAAGATGGAAGCAAGTTTGATGGAAGTATAGCACGTATCAAGGACATTTTTGTTGACACAAAAGCCACAACACCTGTACTAAGCTTTTTGAAATCCACAGATGTAGGGAAAAGATTGAATGAACAAAATCTAGAGCATATTGAAAACCAAAGACGGGAGAATATAGGGATAGATGACCTGGATCGGCTAGACCAACTCTAAACCTGAAAATAAAGGGGGATAGAAAGAAGCGAAGTAAATTGAATTCAAATTTTGAAATTAAGAAGTTCCATGGCAAACTATCTGATAGCAAACAAAATAAGCATCTGGCTTAGTCATAAATGACTAAGCGCTCCTGTATAGGTAGATATATTTATTAGTGTATAAAAAAACAAAACAAAACAAGACATTCCTAATCCTTATACTTCATTTTGCAACATTTGGTAACATTATCTAAATCAGCGTTATTCACCAGTCGTAGAGCACCAGGAACGCCTGAAACCATCTAGTGTCACTTTTCACCAGCTGTATAGCACGAAGAAATCGGCCTATTCAACTTTGAAATTTTATCTTATATTTATTGCAATCGATGTCGAAAGCTGAGCCAATAATTTCCGCTTCTATAGAAGTTGCACATAACTTGAAGGAACTCATTTTACAAAGACCAAAATCTCAAAGGCTACTGTCAGACCACCAGAATCAGTTAATAATCTGGGTCACAGAAAACTTTCCATTAGAGCTGTCACAATCTGCTGAACCGCCCAATTACTGGAAGAATAACTACTCTAAAGATATCGACGCAGCCGCAGCACTGGCTCTTTACATTCCGCTCCTTCAACAGTCACTTAGCTCCAATAACCAGGCAGAAGTTTCTGCAGACTTGATTACTTGTCATGAAATGTCTTCCTCCAATGATTCCTCTCTTCCCAAATCTTCATTTTCATCATAAAAAACATTAAGCGATGAAAATTTTTCAAAATTGGTAGAAGCTGCCCGAGCTCAAATACCGCCTCTTTCTGCATCTTCTATACCAAAAGTGACCGATGATCTTATCTTGGAGCTCACCAATGCCCTTAAAAATAACATGCAATCGTCCTCTCTTAACTCGGCCCCAACACGGGCTCCCCCAATATCTGCCACAAACCTCTCAGACATAAATACAGACTACTCATTCCGACCGCAAGACATTGGATTCTATAGCCCCGATAATGACGTACCAAACTCTAAATCATTTATAGAAGGTAAAACCTATTATCATGATGTTTTTAGCTTTACGAACCGCACAAGACCAAAAGTAGACGCAAGAGGAAATGCACAACGGACAGCTACAAATCTTGCAGCAAAACTTGATTTATGTCTCATAGGCGAAGCTGAACTTTGGTATACAAACGAGCTTTCAGCAATTACTCGAGCTGGTCTAACCACAAATCTTAATTTTTGATATTCAGAGCTAGAACGTCGGTTCCAAGAATCATCCTCAGTAGCTTTCGATAAATTAGAGCGACTTCGATATACCGTGAAAGGTGTGCAAGTGAGGAAAAAGCCTGAGGAGTTTGTTAACATTCAGACTCTAACTGCTTATCATCATATAGACTCTGCACTTAATGTATCACTGACAAAACTAACAAAGTCTTCTACACTAAGTGATTTTATGTCTAATATCACAGAAACTAAACAAATTTGGTTCGATCTTTATAGGCCAGTTATCTCTTCCTATTCAAATAACACCCCCCC
>JAHYSP010008972.1:10021-21240 GCA_019455505.1 Pleochaeta shiraiana | reverse complement strand
ATAATCTTTGACTTGAAGGTTAAGATTATTCTAGATACATGGGGAACTTCATGGATGTTTCTACTCACAGACATATTCTTATGGAACCAATAAGAATATTCTAGAAGAGGGGCTGGTTAGTCATAATAATGATTAATTATGTAATTAATCTCAATTTTGTTTGTGCACATTGTTGCATTGCATAAAATGGCATGGGAGATGTGGTCATGTGACTACCTCAGTTTCAACATCAATGACCTTGGTCCGGCTGCGGTTCAGGTGTCACTCAAATTTTGAGGGAGGCAATATTGTTACAGGCTATTGCCTATTTGTTGGATCCGGAACTGTCCGGCTCCGAGGTATTCCTAAAACCATTTATAATGATTACCTAATCACTCGTTAGTAATTTCTTTGTCAGCATATCTACACAATTCTTTATAACTATACTCCATGTATCTTTTTAATCTTTAGATAGAAAATAAATTCATTTTAGACCCACGCATGTGAACAACTGATGTTAACGTCCCTTAACAAATATAATGATTTGGGGCTGCATGTCTTGGCTTGGCGTCGGGGAGATGAATCGTATTGTTGGCAGGAAGAACTCTGAGCAATTCTTGGGAATTCTGGAGAGGTGTTAGGTGCCAACATTGGACCAAGTTGCAAGCCAGCTCCCTTCGATTTCCAGGACAGACATCATATTTCATCAGGACAACGACCCAAAGCACGCCTTCAGGATGACAAAAGAATGGCTAGCTTCAAGGGGAATACAAACTATGGTGTGGCCATCTCAATCACCAGATTTGAATCCAATAGAGCATCTCTGGAGTCTGATAATACGTCAACTCGGGGACTATCAGGAGCCGCCAAAAGGGGTGCATGAACTGTAGGCAAGAGCCGAAGAAATTTGGCATAGGCTTGATGGGGAGATATGCCAAACATTAATTCAGAGTATGCCGTCCAGGGACGCTGTTGTTGTGAAGGCAAAAGGAGGTCACACCAATTACTAAAATGATGTGTGCAAAAGTGACAAAAGAATTGGTGATTCCAATACTCATACAAAATGTACAGTCCTCATATTTTCCGCATAAAAAAAAGTGCTGTTGGTAGAGAAATAGGTAATGATACATAGTCGATTGGAATTTTCTATTTTATAGGTCATGTTGTGAAGTTATCATCAAAATTATCAGAATTTGTGATTTGGTTTGACACTTTCGCTCAATACTGTAGTTTCAAGAGAGTGTTGTGGCTCATTTACTTTACATATCATATAATATTGATAGAGAGCGGCACCTTTCAACGTAACACGCACTGATTTATTACGATCTTCCATTGAAATGCCTGCCAATTCACAGTTTCCATTGAATATACGCATTTTGAGCTTCAAACTTTCATGAACACTTCCTGCATATTTATCATCGTCACTGTACAATTTGACGAAATTTGTCCAGGCGTGAGATATATTTGACTGCTTAATATCATCTTTACCTTTTTCTCCTGTTACAGATGTTAGTCTTTGATAGACATTTGTACCTTTTTGATATTCAACTGGGCGGTAAATCATTTCAACGTCTGGCATTTGCTTCCATCCTTCATTGAGAGACTTGCTGAGCTGTTGACCAATATGTAAGCCGAATTTAGGAATAAAAACATTCCTTGACCTTAAGAACTCGCGTAAGAGCTTGAAATGTGCAGTTTTTACTTTCCATGCTGTAGTTACCCCCCAATTCTCGAACTGAATTTTCCACATCTCAAACAGATCGCTTCCAAACAGATATTCTTCCTTGTAAAATTCCAAGGAGTCATTAATGTATTTTTCTATCTCATAGATACTAGAGGTATTGGCTAGGTTCGAACTCCATATTGTAGGTTCAAAATCTTTCGAATCTAGTTGCTTTGTGCTAGAAATTTTAATCTTATCTGGACGATGAGATTTGAGTTGAATCGAGTGATAAATGTAGTTATTGATTATTATATTTTAAAGAAAATTATTTGATACTACGCTAACGAAGAATATTCGGCAGTAAACAAATTGGAGAACGTCTACGTTGATAGCCCAATGCCGACTGGCTGACGCAGTGGTAAAGAAGGAAATCGATAGAGCGTTTCGACCATTGCTTCCAATGGGCGTCTTGAGAGAAAAGACTGAATTAGTTGTATGCACCTGATGTTGTGACTTGATAGGTCACTTGATAGAATCAGTGCATAGACTTGCTGCATATATCTCTAATGCTCAGCATATCTTGTAAAGTAATCGAACATATATATTTATCTCTATATAGAACTCAACAGGTTATGGCTCTTGTGTTTCCGACCATTTAAAATTGAATTTACTACTTATACTAATTATTATATATATTATATAAACCAATTTTTTATTTACAAGCTTGATCAACATATCTTTAATGGGTAAATATGGTGGAACCATTCTTACCGGTCGTGAAAATTTTTCCTTATGGCAAGGAAACCTCGAAAAAGAACTAGCAGCATCACGACTAAAGAAATTTCTCAGACCTGAAAACTCTCTACCACCATTGCTAAAGGATAATGCATCTGCCTTAAATAAATTCAATGTTTAATTAGAAGAGTGGGAGTTTCAACACGCACAAGCATTCAAAATGAACTTGCAGAGTGTTGATACCAATAATAAAGTAGCTATACAAAGCTGTCGAAAGGCTTCTGACGCCTACGATACACTAAGAAGTCGATACGGAATGAAAGACACTGCTCTCCTTTCCCAATTGCTTACTCAACTTTTTACCGTTCAATCCATGAAGCAGAGCAGCGTAACGGACAAATATGACCTTAAAATTAATCTTACTACACAGATTGCCGAGCAACAACCGGATGCTAAAATACCGGCTATAGTTCAAGCTGTTATACTCATGCGAAGCCTTACATCCGATTACGATACAACTCTCGAAATTTTGACTAGTAAAGAAAAAATCCCAACAGTTAATGAAGTATTTTAAGTCATCAAAAGCACAGAAACTAAACTCGATGAGCCACTTCAAGAAACTGAAATCGCAAATGCAGCTAATAGTAGTGGACCTCAAAAGGTTTGCTGGGTCTGTCGAGGCAACCATGTTAAGCCTCAATGCCCCAAATAGCTTGTTACAGATGAGGGTATACAATTTAAACAACCGGGTCTTACGTGGTATAGATGGCAACAAAAGCAAAGGAGTAAAAAGAAGTTGGCAAATGCATCTATGATAACAAATAAGGCGTTGAAAGGCAAACTTGTAAATTTCTCTGATAGCGAGTCTGAATGTGAAATATCTGCTTACCTTTGTGCTCCTGGCTCAAACATCGCGAATCGTGTCTGGGGTCTCGATACCATGTGTTCATGCCATCTAACCCCAAATAAAGATGCCTTCATAAGTGATATCAAGCCCGCCCATGTTCAAATTGAAGTTGCGAATGGAACTATTATTTATTCGCAAGGTAAAGGTGATGTTCGTATATATTGGAATGATAAATCATCGCCAAGACTTCGTTCCACAATTCTGTGTGATGTATTATACGTCCCGGAAGCATCAATTAGTCTTATATCATTAGGTATTCTTGCCGATAAGGGTCTTACATGGAGTTACGATAAATTTGATATGCAGATTTGTGCCAAAGATGGCAAACTATTATTTCGAGGAATAAAATCTAATAGAGTATGGCTTATACCCCAACCATTAGAAACTGCAAACAGCTCTATTAATAAAGCAAGTCTTATACATGAAAGACTCGGACAACCTGGAAGACATATCACAATGCGAATACCCAAAGCAGTTAAAGGTATTTCTGAAAATTAGAACCTAGATTTCGATTTTTGCCGTTCATGCAAAGAGGCTAAAATGACAAGAATGGTGAGTCGTGTACCAATGAGGGAAATGTTTATGGTCCTAGAAAGAATACATATGGACTTGTGTGGATCATTTCGTACAAAATCGTGGCATGGAAATAAGTATATGCTAACAATTACTGATCAGTATACTAAATTTAAATGGGCTATTTTCAAGAACTCTAAGAAAGACATAACTCCCTATATAATAAAGTGGTGTAATAAAGCAGAAAATGACCGTAAACTATAAGGGGAGAGTGAAAACCTCCGAGCCATTAGGTTTGATCGTGGAGGAGAGTTTCTAAGTAAACTAATGAAAGATTGGGCAGCTAAGAAAAGTATATAACTCGAACCAACTGTTGGCTATCGTCCGGAAGCAAATGAAGTTGCTGAAAGAGCTAACCGTACCATTATTGAGAGAGCCAACAGTATGCGTTTTCGAGCAAGTATTTCCGCGGAATATTGGGAATTTTCTTTCTGTGCAGCAATTTATCTCTTAAATAGACAGCCAATTGGTGGAAAATATATAACCCCTTGGGAAAGCTGGTATGGAGAAATCCCCGAAACTGACCATTATAGAATTTGGGGATGCATTGCATATGTGCATATTCCTAAAGAAAGAAGAGGGAAGTTGGATAAAAGATGCTGGGAAGGCGTTTTTGTGGGTTATCACACGAAATCGGGTAAAATATACCACGTCTAGTACCCAAGTGACAGGAAATTATATGAAGCTCAGTCTATTGAATTTAATGAAGACTCTTTTTCACTAGATGATAAATTGCCTACGTCGTCTAATCATGATCTTTTATCAGATAATGATTCGGATGAAAATTCTGATAATGATAACAATAATGACGTATTAACAAGTCCCAAAGATGACAAAGTCAATATTCAACATACTCCTGACTTGGAACTCAATGATAATGATATCAGTAATGATTCTAATTCTATAGGTGTCTCACGGCAAAAATCCTTAGGTCAAACATCTAATAATCATCAATCTGATGTCGAAGATAGTGTTCTCACAGAAAATCAGTCACAATTATCATCCAAAAATCCAGCGATGTTAGCTTGTGATAATATAATAGAAAGACGAAGTAAGAGTAGGCGCGACGAGGTCCATGCTGAGTACTCAAAAGACTTAGAAAGTCATGCTATTGCTAGAGGCGATAGAAGAACTAGTAGAACAAGAAAACCGTCAGCAAAAGCTGCTGAAATGTAAAATCTAAAACAATGAGCCAATAGCTCTATTGAAATTGTTTTTTCAGCAGCCCGAGATGAGAGAGGTAATGTTCCTGTTTCATATTAAGCTGCACTTTTGACCCCAGAAGTAAAGCTTTGGATAGAAGCGTACGAATCAGAAATGACATCGCTTATTGAACATGGGACCTTTTCAGGCCCGTTGGAAAATATACCTGCAGACAGAAGTGCTGTTACAGCTAAAATAGTTCTGGCCCTGAAAAGAGGGGAGGATAATCAGATATTACGGTACAAAGCGAGACTATTCGCCAGAGGATTTACTCATAAACATGGTGTTGATTTTGAGGAAACTTTTGCGCCCACCATCCGACTTGATGCACTACGAATAATTCTAGCTACTGCAGCTAAAGAAAAATGGGAAATTTATCAGATGGATGTTGTGACTGCATTTCTTGCGGGAGAGCTGGAAGATGAAGTATATATTAAAATGCCTGGACATATGATACCAAGATTTGGGCGATACGCTCGAGTTATCAAAAGTTTATATGGACTGAAACAGGCTGCACGTGTGTGGTACCTACTTTTTGCCAAATTCTTAAATTCAATTGGTTTTGATTTTCTCCCAACAGATCAAACGATTTTTATTAACAGTACGACTAAAGTTGTCATAAGTATTCATGTGGATGACGTTCTGATCACTGGGCCTAGAAGCCAAGAGATCGAGAGACTTAAAACTCAACTAGAAAATAGGTTCAGGATGAAAGATCTTGGGAAAGCTAGAAATATCCTGGGAATAAGAATTATGCGAAATTCAGACTCTCTTACAATCGATCAATCCCAGTATGCAAGAAGTATTGTGGATGACTTCGCTATATCTGGTACAAAAATTTACTAAACTCCGATGGCAAGTAATGCTGTTGGTGATCTCGAACAAAATTCTGGAAGGCCTTGCACAGATGAAGAACTAAGAAGTTACTGGAAGCTACTCGGGAAACTGATGTACCTATGCAACACGAGATCAGACATTATATTTCAAACTCATAAGATGGCCCAGTACTCACATAGGGCATGTCATAACCATTGGTTGGCTCTACTTCGAATTCTAAGCTATGTTGAAGGAACAATTAATTATGGGATCAGGTATGGAGGGGAGAGAGTCGAAATTCCCTAGTATACAGTCGACCACAATATCGAGGTTTATTGTGGAAGTTCTAGAGCTGCTGATTTAGTTACCTATGATGATGCAGATTATGCGGCAGATCATAGTGATCGAAAATCGATTTCTGGAATAGTTATGATGTTAAATGGAGGAGTTGTCTCTGCTATCAGTAAAAAGCAGACTAGTGTCGCAACTTCCACAACCAATGCAGAGTATATAGCTGCAAGTGAAGGAGCAAAACTCGCTATTTGGGTAGAAAGTCTTTTATATCAGATCACTGAAAAGCCCAAGAATCCTGTACCCCTTTTGCTAGGGGATAATAAGGCATGTATACAGTTACAAAATGGTGTGTCAAATAAATCCAAGATAAAACATGTAGATGTAGCATATCATCACATTGTTGATGAAGTTAGTAAAGGAAGACTTGAGAGTAGGTGGATCAGGGGAGAAAATATGCTTGCTGATGGCTTAACAAAGCCACTGCCTAGGCCAGCTTTTGAGTTGAAAAGAAAATCAATTGGGGTTGCTCAAATATTTGAGGCTGATCAGCAGAGATAAGGGGAGTGTTGTGACTTGGTAGGTCACGTGATAGAATCAGTGCACAGACTTGCTGCATATATCTCTGATGCTCAGCATATCTTGTAAAGTAATCGAACATATATATTTATCTCTATATAGAACTTAACACCTGATCTGTGATCACAGATCAGTGTTGGTACGGTCCCAATTGTATGATGTATTTGAGTTGTAACTATCCCTATTCTATTGTGTGCTGTATCTACTTTATATAATCGAGCACGGACCATATCACATGTACTATTGAGTCTATGTCCCTACCTACATGTATCCATCTTTCCCGTAGAAGAATTATTGCTGGCCTACACAGCAGTGTCCACATTATTCTCGTTTGCTTCGAACTCCGCTTGCCTTAGTCTCTCAACTATCTGAGCAAAGATATAGTCACTTTCAACTATTCGAAGTGTCCCAACTGTTGTCTTGAATTTTTCTTGGTATTATCTGAGCAGAACATCATTTTTTGGTAGCTCCGTTTGTTAATCTTCTAGTGAGATTCCCCAAATCTGCGCTTGCAGCTGTGAAAATACTGCAGCAACAACATCTTCTTCGTTTTTCGAGTCGGGTGATGAAAACTGTCGTTGGAGACCAGAAAGTGTGCCCTTACTTGATTCTCCGTTGACTTCCTCTGGCTTTGCTAAAATGTCTTTTGGTGTCCTCAATCCTAATAGATATGTCCTCTGTGTCCCGGCAGCAGTTTTTAAAATCACTGTGATCTTTGCCGACTTAGCTTTCAGCTCGGCCTTTGCATCGGCGGGCAATCCATTCACACTATAATCCAACCAGTTTCAAGAATCAAGGTAATCGTTGACCACATCTCTCCACTCAATATAATTAGACTGTGATAGGGGATTCTAACCATTCAGTCCCTTTGATGTAATGTCCCTCGGTTCATTAATTTTTAAGCTTTCATGGTTTTCAACGAGTAAAGTCTCCGCAGATAGAAGACTGAAACGAGAAAGTCTAAGAATTTGATTTGAGTAAATATATGTTTTGACAAAATCCCGGATGCACAGTGGGCAAGACTGGGCTCATAATTTTTGTCGATATATCCTTTTACTAAGCTTGATTATTATTTTCTACTTTTGAAGATACTTTAAGTACATGAATTTTTGATGGCTATAGAGTAGGAGGTATGATTGAACAACAAATTATCACATGAAGATTTGTTAAGATATGACGTTCTCAATTCATTCAACTTTCTTAGGTGTAACTTTCCAAGTTTCCAACATCCCCGCTTCTTCGAAGCAATGTGAACAGGTAATTTGATTTTTCCTCACGTACATTCAGCACATTCGAGTCATGATGGCGTGTACACGTACCAAAGGATTGAAATTAGAGCTCTCAAGTTTCTCATACATATATTATAACATCAAAAATGGATGAAAAGATTCTTGTCAGGAACCCAATATTAGTTGAGGTAGAAAGTGACCCAGACACCAAACTACCCAACTTTCGACATATGGTAAATTAATCAAAAGGTCAGATATTAGGTGTGGCTGGAGTTGATCTGCAGGGAATGCATAAGCAATATAATAAGATCTTTTCACAGGCTAATACAAAAACGGGCAAGGCTTCACTAGTTTCTAAATTTTTACAACTGTATAAATTTTCGTGTCAGAGGCTTAAAAATTCTTTGGTGCATTAACCAAAGAGTCCGCTTTCACAACTTGATTATATTTCATAGGTATTAGATAAAAGCCCTAGATAGATTAAAATTTGTGTCAGAACTGTGCATAAAATTGTGGGTCAGTAAGACATGAACTAGCAAATTTGTTTAAAAGTTTTCGATTGTACAGAGATATTTAAGCTTTAGGAGTTAGATGATAACGTGTCCGACTTTGACATTGCATTTTAGATCTCCCAGTGGGAAGGAACATTTACAATAAATATCAAGGTATTTAAATTCGTAGAAATTTGTAAATTATAATTCTAGATAAAGAATACCTCTAGGCGATACCTTGCTTACTTATAACTAACACTGGACATATTTTTGAAGCTTCTATCTCTTTATTCATAGTCCCAGTTTATTTTCTCTCCCATGAATATCCTCTTCACTTAATTCATACTATTTTATGATTTTATTCCACATTTTCAAGATTCTGCATCTTCCACGACCGAAGATTTAGTTGTCTCTGTTGTTTTTGATTCTAAATATTTGGAATCTTGTAGATACTTGGCATTATCCAACAAGCTTTTAAGATGTTGCTTTTCAGGGCTCGTTATTTGCCCTCTTGCAATCAAACTTACTACTAAAGAGGCACCAACCATAAATGTCAATACAAATCTATAAATTGAGTACCATGGCGGAAACCAACCGCTCGCTGTGGCACGAGCGTCAACAAAATACATAAAATTAAAACCAAGAAATTGGGAAATTAGTGCGGCTTCAACGGGCATCAAAAGCGTGGGCCAAGCAATCATTGGAGCGACGACCCCGTAAACTAATCGTCGGTAGCTATGCCTACCGCCAAATTGAGCGTATTCAAGACCCCAGTGTACTGCACCCAGAAAGGAAATTATCTGCCCAATGGTTAGTTCATAGACATAGTATGAAATTAAAAACACACGTACAATCGCACCATATCCAATTTGAATAGGGGTGATCATTTCCAATAGATGATGTGCAGTTTCAGGTGCAAATAAGAACCCACTTCCGGTTATCTCAGAATGATTTATATCCCATGCTAAGTAAATAGTCGAAATTGATGTTGCTGCGTAAGGGAGAACACCAGCTGCACCAATATATAATGAGTCTCTTGGAACTTCCTTTAATGAAAATGTTTCCTTAATTACTTTAAGTTCTGACTTGATCGTTTTATTCACCTCATTTTTGTCTGGTTTTGATACTTGGCTATTCTCGAAAATCTGACGCATAGATGAGTCAGAGGGCACAACGTCGGAATGTGCCTCTAATTTATGATTTATATTGTTATTTTCCTCTGGTCGATTTTTTTTGTGAATAGATGATCTTGATTTGGCTGCATTAACAATTTCTTCTAATCTTGGGTCTCTAAGACTTGACGAGGGTTGAGCATCTGTTCCGTAGAATGATAATGTTGTTTTTGGCCGAGAACACGGCAACGGGATTATTTGTTTTGTAATGAACTTTGCGAAGCAAGTAGATAGAGCATTAGAGCTTCTGGATAGCGTCATTATTCGCAGCATAATTGTTATTCTTTTTTCAAACTCTTCCTTGGCTAATGAAAATTCAGATCACGAATTCGATGGTAACTTAGATAAACGCCTTGTGATTCATCCACTGGAGAGTTGTTCAAGCATTAGGACCAGAGAAACCAAAAGAAAAGTTAACTGTGACATCATTATACAGGGATTATAGCTAAGTTTTTGCGCTTTCACAAATGAAGTAATCTCAAGCTTCCACTTTAATGATTCAGTTGTTGGCATGTGTTGGTACTCAACACTTCGGCCACCGGTAAATATTTACTAATTAGGTCAATTAATTAACTAAGCTGATAATTTTATTCACAATTATCTCATGCTCACACCAAAGAATTCTCTCATTGATTGATCACAATACAAAAAGCCAAAACTCACATCCAAATATCTCTCAACAGTATTCACCCTATCAGTGCATCAAAATTACAGAAAGCCACACAGTTGAAATGATGCAGTTCAAATATCATACCGATTACAAATGTTGATAGCCACGAGAAATTTAAGTCATTTTATCCTGTTTATGCCTGGGTCTTGGGGGCCCGAAACCCAGAATGCTGGAAGGACTTGTTGCTTCACTACTTAATCGCTTCCTGGGCCTATACATCCAGGACTTCGACCCAAAACAACTTAATGTTGGGATTTGGTCTGGTGATGTCAAATTACGAGACTTGGAGCTTCGGCGAGAAGCTCTCGATCAACTTAAGTTGCCTATTAATGTAACCAAAGGTCACCTTGGACAACTCACACTGAGAATACCATGGTCAAATCTACGAGGTCAACCGGTTCAGGTATATATTGAAGATGTCTACGTACTTGCAGTGCCGAAGGAAGATGCAGAATGGGACGAAGAAGAAGAAGAAAGAAGAAGACAGGCCCTTAAGATGGAGAAATTAGAAAGCTCGGAATTATTGAAAGAGCCCAGCCAAGATGGATTGAGTAAAGAAGAACAACAAAAAAACCAGAGTTTTACTGAAAGTCTAGTGACTAAGATTGTGGACAATCTACAAACTACTATAAAGAACATTCATATTAGATACGAGGACTCTATATCTGCCCCAGGTCATCCCTTCGCTCTTGGAGTAACGCTTCAAGAATTTAGTGCAGTTAGTACTGATGGAAACTGGAAACCGACTTTTGTACAAAATTCTATCGGATTTACCCACAAACTAGTAAGCCTTGGCGCATTGGCAGTTTACTGGAATACAGATTCAGAGCTTTTAGTAACGGGTAGAAAAGTTGAAATGCTTGATTCAACTGTTATGTCTCACAATGAAATTCTCGCAATATTTAAGGGGA
>JAHYSP010008972.1:0-10013 GCA_019455505.1 Pleochaeta shiraiana | reverse complement strand
ATTTTCGATGAGATCGGAATAATTTTAGATGATAGTCAATATCGCGATGCACTTATGATGATGGATTTATTTCATTACTTTGTCCGTCATCAGAAATATAAGAGGCTACAACCCAAGAATTTAAGTCCAAAGCAAAATCCTAGAGCATGGTTATTATTTGCATGTGATGCAATAATCACGAAGATTCATGATCGTAATCGACGTTGGTCTTGGGAGTATTTCAAGGAGAGACGTGACGACCGCATTCGCTATATTGAGATTTTCAAGAAAAAGAAAAAAGAAGTCTCTCTTACACCTGATGAGAAATCTGAGATGACTAAGTTGGAGTGGAAGTTGGAGCTTGATGATCTAAGATTTTGGCGATCTCTAGCCAGAAACCAACTGAAAAAAGAAAATGCAATATTCAAGAAAACAAATGATGCCAAGAAAAATCAAGGCTGGGTTGCATGGGCTCTAGGGTCAAAGCTACAGGAAGAGGAAGAAAACTCAGAAACAATTATGACTGAAGAGCAAAGGAAAGAATTTTATAATGCAATAGACTGGGATGAAAAGTCTGCTCTAGCCGACATTGTCGATCTTCCAAAAGAAACTATCAAGTTGCAGTTCAGTGCCTCCTTAAATACAGGAAGCTTTATTTTAAAGCGTGATCCGCATGGAGATGAATTAGAGGTTCTTAGCCTTTATTTTGATGGCTTTCGTGCAAAGTTTTTGCAAAGGCCAGAATCTTTTGTCGCAGATGTTAGCTTGGAAGGCTTGAGAGTTAACGATGGAACAGTATCAGATAGTCTGTTCACACAGATTGTTCGGGTCAAAGACGCTCCAAATATCCCTACTCGCAAATTGAAGCTTGAAAAAGAAATTGAGACAGAAGAATCTGTTGACCCTTTTTTTCAATTTAAGTTCGAAAAGAATCCCTTGGATGGAGCTAGTGATTTGGCATTGACAGGAAAATTGAAACCGCTTGAAATCATATGGAATCCTCAATTTCTAGTTGGTGTTATGAAATTTTTTGAACCTCCCGAAACGCACATGGAATCTATTGGAGCTATCATGGAGACTGCTGGTGCAACTGTAGAAAGTCTGCGGCAACAAACTAGGGCTGGACTAGAGTTTGCACTTGAGGAACACAAAACTTTGAATGCAATTCTAGATCTAAAAGCACCCCTTATCATTGTCCCAGAAAGTATAACCCAGAAAAAAAGTGTTTGTTTGATTCTAGATGCTGGTCATATCAGTGTCAACAGTCAAATTGTCGACAAAGATACATTGAAACAAGTTCAAGAAAAACAACAACATACCTACACTAGTGAAGACTATCGACGACTTGAATCTCTGATGTATGACAAGTTTTTAGTCAAGCTCTCATCTACTCAGCTACTGATTGGTCCATCAATTGAAGAAACAAAGGCTCAAATCGAAGAAAGAGACGAATCTAAGCCCATGCATATAGTTGAAAAAATTAATATTGATTTCATGGTAGAAACGTCAATCATCCCGAAGGCTCCTAACCTAGCCAAGGTTCGAATCTCTGGCCGACTTCCTTTACTCCATGTATCTGCATCGGATAAAAAGTATAAGAGTTTAATGCGAATTATCGATGTCGCACTTCCTAAATTTGAGGACTCAGAGGGCCTAAGTAATCCAGTCGGAAACGATAATACCACCCACAAAACCAAAAACCAAAGCAGTATTTCCAAACTGAAAAAATCTCAAGAAAAATCTCAATACTTGGTTCTCCAACCCTCTTCTCCGCAAAGTATAGCCATTCTAGATGAATACTCCAGTGAGGTTTCCAACATTCAAAAGTCAAAAGATGACACAAAAGATAACCTCAAGTTTCTGCAGCATAATTTCGAGCTGAATTTTGAAGTTGATAGACTCAGAGGATCACTTTTCAAAAGCGAAACTCATGGGCAAACTCCGGATCAGCTTCTCGTTGAACTAGTGGCTGATAACTTCTCATTAAATTTAGTTGTTAGGACCTATGATATAAAGATTGATACTTCTCTTCGTTCTTTAACGATAGATGACCACGTCGAGAAACCTTCGAGTGAGTTTCAATCAATTATATCGTCCGGGGATATGAACTCGGGGGATTTGAGAGATCTTATCTGTGTAAATATTGTTCTTGTCCAGAAGAAGTCTCCTGAGCTTATATCTGAATGGGAGGGGGTTAACGTCAACATAAAAGTTGCTATATCAACAATTAATCTTGTTGTAACCAGAAAAACTCTTCTAACTCTACTCGATTTTATTTTAAGAACCTTCACCACAAACGATACCCCGACTATTAATCAAACCAAGGAAATTAAGGAAATAGAAATCGGCAAATCTAACTTGGACGAATTTGCAGAGTCTCACCCTGAAGCTCCCTCTGTTCGAATCAGGGTAGATTTGAAGAGTATTCGAATGATTCTGAATAATGATGGAACTCGCTTGGCTACACTTTCTCTAAATAATACTGATGTAGGAATTTTTGTAAAGGAGAAAACTCTTCGTGTTGAGGCAAAAGTTGCTGATTTAATACTATTGGATGATATTTACAAGGCTGGAACTGAAAATTCGAGCTTCCGGGAGTTGATCACAATTCAAGGTGAGGATTTGGCTGATTTTCGATATGAGACATTTGATCAAGAAAGTGGTATCTCGTATCCAGGATATGACTCATCAGTATACTTACGCGCTGGCTCCATTAAGCTGAATTTTCTCGAAGAACCGTTTCGTAATATCACAGGCTTCCTAGTTAAGTTCGGTAAAATGCAAGCAATATTCAATGCCGCGAGACAAGCAGCTGCCAACCAGGCCAGCCAAATTCAACAAAATGCCAGTCGTATCAAAATAGATGTCAATATTAAAACTCCTATTGTTATCTTCCCTCGAGCTTTTGCAACTAGTTTTTCAATGCGTGACACTATAACGGCCCACTTAGGAGAAATATATGCTGAAAATGAGTTTGTGCAGGTTGATGGTATACAGGAATCCTCTATTGCCATGAAATTGTCTACCGGAATTAGAAATATCCGATTAACTTCCAATTTTTATTTTTCGGAAGATGTAAATGAAGAGTTGGAATTAATTGATAGAGTTGATTTGGGGTTTGTCATAGTATATACCCAGCATAAAGAGGGTGTCAGTAGGCCAGAACTGGAGGTGACAAGTAGTATGACAAATGTCAATCTTCGCATCACTCAGAACCAATTGAAGTTTATGTTAGAAATTGCAAAGTCTCTTGCGTCTGTTTTTGTTTTTGACGAGGTACTTGAAACGGATATTATAGAGGATAACTCTCAAGATTCGTTGTTAAAATTAAAAAAACTTGAGCCCTGCGATAAAGACTACAACACAGTTTTTGATCTTGGTCCAGAGCTTAAATACAATGAAAAAGACTGGGTTAAGCTGGATCTCAATTTTCGCGTTGAGACTATTGGCTTAGAGTTGGTGTCAGCGAGATTGAACGAACCTGTCGATGACCTCAATGCTTCAAGCCTTTCTAAATTTTCTCTTGATGACACTAGAGTGAAGATACAAATGTTTGAAAATGGATGCATAGAATCTGAGCTACTCATGCAATCTTTCACAATTCAAGATAGTAGATCCGGAACCACTAACAAATTTAGAAAAATTATGACCTCATCCAATGAAAATGCTCAGCAGTTCATGGCAAGAATGACTATCTCTGGCGGGAGGGAGCGAAATCTTATTGCTAATATAGCAGTTGACAGCCCTAAAGTTATATTTGCGCTGGATTACATATTTGCTATTCAGGCATTTGTTAATCAGGGCTTAGCTGTTGATGATGCAATACCCATAGAAAGTATTGATATCATAGCAGACTCGACTGTTATCTCTAATAGTGTGACCACACAACATTTTCAAACCGATAGATTAAAACTAAGTTCAAGCAAATCTTTGGCACTTGAAAATATTCCTGGCAGAAAAACTGAAGAGGATAAGTGGCCTATGAAGATTGCTTTTAGATTAAATATATTTGATGCCCAAATAATATTGATTGCAAATCCGTTTGATACTAGCTCTGACGCTATAGTACTTGGGACAAAGCAAATTCTTCTGTCTCAGCAAAACGCACTAACCTTACAGATTTCAGAGATGGGTATTTTCCTCTGTCGTATGAATCGCTTCGAAGATTTCAGGCTCAGAATTTTGGACGATTTCTCATTGCAAATGTCGCTAGATAGTTCACATGCAAGTTCGACAAATCTACAGATAGATGTCGACCCATTAGTGTTGCGTTTATCTTTAAGAGATATTTTACTTGCTCTCCAGATTGTCAGCAAAGCATCTGAACTTTCTTTCTCAAAAGAAGACAGTGATCATTCTTCTACTTCTCGTGAAACAGCAGATCCACAAAAGATCTTTAGTAATTCTAGGAGAAATCAGTCTCCTAGTGGTGTTGTCGTTGCAGCATCAAAGAGGAATTCAGTTTCTTTAAATAATACTGGTAGAAATGAGTCTGAATTAAAGTTGTCATCTAAGCCAGAAAATCTAACCGCAAATTTGGAGGGAATGAGAGTCATTCTTATTGGTGACCTCCATGAGCTACCAATTTTGGATTTTAGCGTCAAAAGATTCACGACACATGTGAATGACTGGACAGGTAAAATCCATGCAGGTGCCACTATAGAACTATTTATCAATGTTTACAACTTTTCCAAGTCTACATGGGAGCCTCTAGTAGAACCGTGGCAGCTTAGTTTCCGAGTTTTAAAAGAAACAGATCCAGTATCAACATTAATCGATTTACACTCATCTAAAACTCTTGAGTTAACTTTAACTTCTGCCACAATCGCCCTTGCCTCTAAGTCAGCTCAATTTTTGACCCAAAAATATGATGTACTTTCAAAAGCCCGAGGAGTTGATGCTCCCTATCTTATAAGAAACTATACAGGGTTTGATATGACATTATGGGCCGATGAGACTGAAGCTGAAGAGAGTAATCAATTGAAAGTAAGAATTAAATACGGTGACGAAATTCCATGGCGATTTGAAGGCTGGGAAAAGATGCGTGAGAATCTTTCACCCGAAACCAGCAACGGTGTTGTTGGAATTCAGCTTGAAGGGAGTGATTTTGAGAGCATCCCGAAAATCCCAGTCAATCGAGAAGGTGAGAACTTGTACATTTTACGACCAAGAATAGATGAAGTCCTTCATCGAATATTAGTAGATGTTACTGTGGGTATGGACAATGTGAAATATGTCACTTTTCGATCACCCCTTTTGGTTGAAAATAAAACTCTTATTCCTGTTGAAATGGGTGTATACAATAAAAAACATGATGACATTTTAAGAGTTGAGAAAATACCACCAGGTGAGAGTCGACCAGCTCCTATTGGGGTTGTTTTCACGGAAACTTTAATGGTGAAGCCCGATCAAGGATTTGGTTATGCTTGGTCGAGTGAATCCTTATGGTGGAGAGATCTATTGAAGAAGCCCACGAAAACTATGACTTGCAGGGGATTGCAAGGTAAAAAAATATCTCCATTTTATTTTCAAATTCATGCTTCAATCGATAAGAGTAATCCACTTACCAGGTGCGTGTAATAATATTGTAACAAGATTTAGCAATTACTAACCAAAACGCAGGGTCTATCCATACATGAAAATCCGGTTATCTGCCCCCATTGAACTCGAAAATCTCCTACCGTACGACTTCAAGTATCGTATATACGACAAAAATACACAGAAAGATTGGACAAACTTCCTTCGAAAAGGTGGCGTAAGCCCAGTGCATGGTGTAGAGCTTTCTCGTCTACTTTTGATGAGCATTGATTTGCAGGATACGCCATTCAAGGCTAGCGAGTTTTCAGTCATTAATTCGAACAACAACGATGATTTCAGAAGAGAATCTAAGATAATCTGTAAAGATAATGATGGGCTTCCACTAAATCTTCGCCTGCATTACTTCAAAATTCCGGATAGTGGAGGCGCATTTAGAGTCACCGTTTACAGTCCATATGTAATCTTAAACAAAACTGGCCTAGGAATTCAGATTAAAGCTAAGTCTCTCCTTTCTCAAGCCAAAACAGCTGCGGGCCAAGGGTTCTTGACCAATTCCACCGATTCTGAACGACACAAGGCACTTCCGTATATGTTTGCATTTGGCGGGGATGATCAAAGAAATCGCGCCATCTTAAAAGTTGGTGAATCAAATTGGAGTAAACCTCAGTCTTTCGATGCTATTGGTAGTACGATAGATGTTGTTCTCCCATCTGTAACCAGTAACACAGAAATTCACATCGGAATCACAATAGAAGCAGGGCAAGGGAAGTACAAGATGACCAAAGTTGTTACCCTCGCACCTCGTTTTGTCCTGAAAAACAAAATGACTGAAGAGATTAGTGTTCGAGAGCCTGGATCATCAAAGCTCATGGCTCTGAAGCCACAGGCTCTGCAACCCCTACATTTTTTGCAGAAAAGTACCATGAAGCAGTTATCTTTATGCTATACCGGACTTAATAATCAGTGGTCATCGCCGTTTAATATATCTGATATAGGAACTACTTATGTTAAAATCGCAAAACCAGGTGAGCGTCAGAAATTAATCCGAGCAGAAATTTTAATGGAAAATGCAACAATGTTTTTGCATCTTTCCTTGGAAACAAACCATTGGCCCTTTTCAATTCAGAATGAGAGTAGTACTGAATTTATTTTCTTTCAAGCAAATCCAAATCTCAACGATGAGGATATTGAAGATAAATCTGGATGGCGTCCAATTCGCTATAGATTACCACCTCGGAGTATCATGCCATATGCCTGGGATTACCCAGCCGCAAAGAACAAGGAGCTTATAATCTGTGCACATGGGGCTGAGCGACATGTCAAACTTGCTGAAATTGGTAATCTCATTCCTATGAAGATACCTTCTGCTTGCAGCAAAAAATGGAATAGAGAGCAGAAAATTTTTGATCTTAACGTTGTAGCTGATGGACCGACTCAGAAATTGATAATATCGAATTATGAAGTGTCGAAAAGCTCCTATTTGCCGAGGCCTCGGTCTGAATCTACTTCCAGTGGTGCCGGAGGTTTTGAAGTTAAGACACAAGACACTGCAATTAATTTCCGTGCAAAACTTCACCTTGCTGGTTTAGGAATTTCGCTCGTAAATCCTACGCTAAAAGAGCTAGCATATATAACATTGCGAGAAATTACCTTTAAATATTCTGAATCGTCACTTTATCAAACAGTGATTGGTTCTATCAAATGGATACAAATCGATAATCAATTATACGGAGGGATTTTTCCGATGATTTTATATCCAAGCGTTGTACCTAAAAATACTAAAGAATCCGAGTCGCATCCAACAATGCATGCTATGGTGACGAGGGTCAAGGATGATTCTTATGGTGTCCTATATATAAAATATGCTACAATTCTTCTACAACAGATTACCCTCGAAATCGACGAAGATTTTATTTACTCGGTTCTCGAGTTTTCTAAAGTTTCTGGCGCAAGCTGGTCAGAGGTAAATGAAGGCAAACTTTGTGATGAGTATTTAGATATCCCAGAACCAACACAGGATCAATCGAGCCAGGATATCTATTTTGAGCTTCTAAATATTCAGCCCATGCAACTTGACTTGTCTTTTGTTCGGACAGACCGTGTTAACGTTGAAGATAAGACTTCATCCAGAAACCCACTGATGTTTTTTCTAAACGTTCTCACAATGGCTATTGGAAATATTAATGATGCCCCTGTTCGACTGAATGCGCTTATAATCGAAAATGCTCGAGTTTCTGCTAGTGTTTTGTTGCAAAGTATGTCGAATCACTATTCACAAGAATCACTTTACCAAGTTCACAAATTCATTGGCTCTGCTGATTTCCTCGGTAACCCTGTTGGTCTGTTCAATAATCTAAGCTCTGGCGTAGCAGATATTTTTTATGAACCATATCAAGGTCTCATCATGTCAGATAGACCTGAAGATCTCGGAATAGGTATTGCAAGAGGTGCTACAAGCTTCATCAAAAAATCAGTCTTCGGTTTTTCAGACAGTTTTTCGAAATTCACGGGAAGCATTGCAAAAGGTCTTACAGAGGCTACAATGGATAAACAATTTCAAGATCGTCGCCGAATAACTCGATCACGTAATCGTCCTAAACATGCATTATTCGGTGTCACTGCTGGTGCAAACTCTCTTGTTAGCAGTCTCGCAAGCGGTGTAGGTGGCCTCGCTCAGAAGCCTCTGGAAGGTGCTGAACAAGAAGGACTCACAGGCTTTTTTAAAGGTGTGGGTAAAGGTGCTCTTGGTTTTGTTACAAAACCTGCTATAGGCATTTTCGATCTCGCATCAAATGTCAGTGAGGGCATTCGTAATACTACTACAGTTTTTGATTCAGATGGGCTTGATCGTGTTCGTCTCCCTAGATTTATTGGTACCGACGGTGTGTTGAGACCTTATTCCCAGCGGGAAGCGCTTGGTCAATTCTGGCTTAAACAATTGGATAACGGCAAATACTTTGATGAACACTATATTGCACACTTAGAGCTACCACGTGAAGACGTTGTTGTTATTTTGACCTATACACATATCATGCTAGTTAAAAGTAAAAAACTAACCACTGAGTGGGATGTACCATTCAAAGATATTCATACAATTAGCAAGGAGCGGACTGGGTTAAGCATAATTTTAAGGGGTGGTACCAGTGGCCCATTTCTGCCGATAGCGGAGGAAAGTAGCCGCAATTTTCTGTATCGAAAAATTGCAGTTGTAGTGAAAGAGTTTAATCAGAAGTTTGAGGCTAGGTTAACGTAGTGCAAAAATTCATTCCTTCTTGAATTGTCTCAGTTCGAAGAATTAAATTTTTCAACCAGTATACTCTATATTTTTTATGACGTTACTTCCCAGTTTTTAGCCGCCGTCGATTAATGTTTTGCTCAAGATTTTTTTTTTCTTAAAAAAAATCATTTAACGTGTATTCGACCTCAAGGCAATGACAAATTAGCAGTGCTTATGTACATGGAATGATTCAACTTGACAGTAGGTACATTTATGCTTTAGTTTCCATTTGTAGATGCCACTATGAAGTATGTTCGCTTTTTCTTCACCAGCAGTCTCCCCTCATCCATGAACACAAATCCAAGTAAATTAATAACCCTGGATAAACTAGTTAACCTCAATCATCCTGAACACAACCACCGCGAGATTGTGGATGAGTCTGTTGGATTCTAACCAACCATCTCCTGTCTCAAGTGGGGCAGGTGCCCAGGCTACCCAGATTCTGCTTAGAAGGCCACCCCGGATGGTATACCACTACACCATCCGACCCAAGCTATAACCTTCTCGGTAAACATAGATATCCTTTCTTGTATGAGGTAAGTTCCCTCACTAGCTTTACTAAGTAAGTCATAAAATATTGAGTTCTTAAACCTGTCTTGCATCTCCAATTCGTGATAGTAATGCTCTTAATTCAGATACCTTAGAGCTCAACGCAATCTTCTGCTTAATTATTTATCATCAATTTTTTTTCTAATTTAATCCATTCTTTTTCTCTTTCTGCTCACCTCTCGACTAATGCCTAACGTTTTAACAAAATTGCTCACCGGAATGGACCAACAACACATTTTACACTTCTCACGAAGATATACTTTTTACAGATCAAGATCTTTATCGCCATCTAAAAATCTAAATAATCCAGAAATTAATTCAAACGCTGCACCGAACGAATTCGCATGTTCCTCTTGTTGAAAAAATGCAGGGAATCTTATTCAATGTTAATTGAATGGATGTCACTTAGATATAAGAGAAAAGATAAGATTATTGGTTTAGAGACAAATTAAGTGTTTTTGTTTCAGTTTTTGTTATTATTATTGTTATTATTGTAAAGTGGTACGTCTTAGAGATATTAGTACCCTAAGTTCCCTTACTTACCTACTACTAAGCAGGTACATCTCAGTAGCTGGTAAAGCCCAGCCTCCTGAGTTCCCTTGCTATCTACTTGCATGGTACGTCTCAGGGGTTGTGAGAGTTATCCCCTGAGTTCCCAGCATTGCGTAAG
>JAHYSP010008971.1:9408-24356 GCA_019455505.1 Pleochaeta shiraiana | reverse complement strand
AGTTACAGCATAAAATATTCCTAGATCAAAGACCCAAAGAATTTTGAACCAATAGTGATTGAAGTGCAAATGAAGTTTGAGGAGGGGGGTAATTTAATGATATGGGGGTGTATGTCTTGGTATGTCATTGGTGGAATGGGCTGAATAGTTGGGAGGATGGTTTCCAAATATTATTTGGATATTCTGGATGCATTCTTGGTCCTAACTCTGGACAAACTCGCTAGCCAGCTCAATTCTATACCCATAATCAAGCTCATTTTACAGCAAGATAAAGACCCAAAGCAAACTTTAAAGAGCACCGGAAATTGACTAGTCACTAATGAGTTAATAACCATGAAATAATTGAAATATTGCTTAGGAATCCAGATGACGTGAATTGCATTGAATGCAAGACGTTAACTATTGTAATAGAGAAATGAAGTGGGGAAACTAGAAAGAGACGATATGAGGTTCTTATTGCAATGCAATTAGAATTGTATATTTTCTATCTACTATCTTGAGTGAGATTGCTCTCCATTTTTTTTATATACATAACTGTGTGTTCCATAGTTATCTAGTATTTTCTAAATAATTCTATAAAAGAGAACTTATGAGATATTCTGGTCTCCTGGCTAATAGAATTCTGTAGACTATTCTAGAATCCACAACAGCTAGTGACATATTATATTAATAAGCACGCATATTTTGTTATTAATTGAAGCAGGGGTTGTACTGTAGTAATGTTGAATATTAATTAATTTATTTTTAATGTCTACCGGGCACTAGTTACAACTAAAGACCTATACCTGAGGGGATATGGTGACTGCTATATGTAATACATGAAATGATGTGCAGTGGCAGAGAGACCATGAAAATAATTTAAGATACTGTGAGCGCTATGCAGCGGAATCCTCAAGTGACTAGATCATATGGTACGGATTAGGCAGATTTCAAACAGGAGCCTGGCCTTCTCAAATATGGTGACGAAACGCTTAGCTCCATGGGAGGTTCTAAGAAGAAAATCGAGTGAGCCCAGACTTTGTCGGTGACCAGCCGAAGCGAGTCTCTCTCGCACGAGGGGGCAAAAAACTAAAAGGGTGATTGAATTGTTAGCCTCGCAGTAACAAGTCAGAAAGGCATCTTTAGGATGAAACCTTTCGTGATAAGCACGAAAGTCACTGTATCCAATTCGGCATTGGATTAAATACCCAAGATGACGGCGAGGGAGTCATAGTTCCTCAGGGGGCTTCTTGGGAAATGGCATCCCCAACTCACAATCGGTGGAGTGAGCATGAGATTGCCACTATGCTGTGGTCAAGTCCCATATTTGTCTTTGTATCTTTTCACGGACTCCGACAAGGGAGGCGGCAAGAAGAGTTGGGTGGCGAGCAGCCTCACCGGCCAACTTGTCGGCCAGCTCATTACCTGGAATGCCCATGTGACCGGGAGACTACATCACTTGGACTTTGCCAGGAGATGCGATAGGCAGAATTATCCTCGTAGGCCAGCGAGATGCGAGATCCCGAAATTCCATAATTTCCATTTGCGAAGACTTAGAGAGCCAAGAATCGAGAAGTCGTTGTGCAGCCTCTTGTTTGTCAAGGATTACATGGATTTTGGTTGCAAGTTGGGTTGAAGGAGCTGCTATAGCAGCCCCAAACCCTGCGAGAGCGCCGATGATCTCGGAGTCGTAGACTTCAAAGTCAGGACCTAGGGACACTCTCACTTCAGCTACAGTGATATCTCTGTGGAGAAAGACGGCAATTGCCCCAGCAGAACCATCTTTCTGCTTGAAGCTGTCCGAGAAGACAAGAATGTTCCATGGTGGCAGCTCTCTAATGCGCCCAGAAAATTTTTAGGCAAGGAAGTATGCTCGAGACTGATTAAGAGGGGATTTGTAGGAGTGAGGTAAAAGCTGGAGTCGAGAGATGGGAATAACGAGGTTTAGTTTTTCGGTACGGCGGGTGTGTGTGCGGGAGGCAATGGATTTTCTAAGCAAAGGATGAAAACAGACCGCGGCAGCTATTCTAACAACAGAGCGGAGGCGCATCTCCTCAAGTAGTATATGAGCAGGCTTGAGCCACACCCCAGGAGTACCGAAGTAGGCGTAGTCTTGTATACCGGTAGAATTGCTCGAGCCAGGGTGACTAGAGCTCGAGAGATCATGTCTACCAGGTTTTGAGATAAGGTAGAAGTTGGACGTCCTCGGCGGAGGTAAGAGTGACCGCGCCACCAGACATCAGCACCGTACAAGATAACTGGTAGCGCCGCTGCCAGTGCTGCATTGCGGAGGAATGTAGTGGGTACGCCTCGATTGGTATTGCCAAGCTGATGTATATGGGCACTGATTCGTTGAGTCTTAGCACTCCATTTTTGGACGTGTTCTTTGAAAGAAAGCTTAGTGTCCAAGAGGACACCAAGCCACTTTACGGATGAGCTGACATCCTTTGAGACGCCATTAATGGACAGTGGAGGAGGGAGCTAACGAGATCTATAAAGATGCATAATCTCCATCTTGTTTTCAGCCAACGAGAGGATCGCCACATCATCAACGTATCAAAATGTGGGAAAGCCATGTTTAAATAAAGGCTCAAGGAAAAGTAGGAACAGTATAAGTGAAGTAGGGGATCCTTGGGGGCGAACTATGTGAAATTCCCAAGAATTCACAAACAAAATCGTCCACGCGGAGGCGAGCTTTCCTGTCCGAAGTAAGAAATGCAGCCCAATTTACAGATGGAATAGGCCATCCCTGTTCGCGCGAGCGGGCGGAGGGACGACCATGCTGGATGCTGTCAAAAGCGCTTTCTAAGTCAAGAGTAGCGAGAGTGCACAATTTCTTCATGTCCCACGCCTTCTCGACATCGTGGATAAGACTCTCCACGAGTTCCATGGCTGATCTTCCAGGCAGAGCTCAAAGTTTCAATGGGGATATAATGCGGCTTGAAAAAGCCCAGAAAGCGAAGCGTCTTGCAAATAAGAGTTCCAACCCTTTCTCTAGAACTGGGAGGAGTGAAATTTGTCGCCAATTCGAAGGGTAAGTAAAATCATCTTTGTGAGGTTTAGGTGTAACCACAACTTCAGCGCGGCGGATAATACTTGGATGATTACCGTATACCAGTAAGAGACCGTATAAGTGTACGATCCATGTACGCCGTGCTTTAACATCCCAGATAAGGCGTAGAGCAGAAACCAAGAGATGGTCGTAATCTGGAGTAGTGGACGATTTACTAAGTAGACAATGTCGCACTTCGTCTTCGTCTATGGAAAGAGGTGCAGGGATCGCTCATGATGGGCGTGTAGGAGAGTAGATAGACACATCCGGCTCCCGACTTACACGGGCAAGCTTTGTGTAAAAAAAAGATATTAGCGCGCGCAGTAGGGGTACTGTACTTAACACCTTGAAATTGAATCGGAGCGGGGCCAAAGCGACTAGAGAACTTTCGCCATCCAACCACTTTATGAGCCTCCATAATCGAAGACACATTATCCAGCTTTAAGCGTTTATGCTCATGATTGGCTCGCTTAACAGTTTTGCGGAAGATTTGGTGTGCCTCGCTAATAAAATAAGGATCACCACTGTTACACGCGTCAATATACCGTCGGCGTTGTTCGGAGCATTCCTGGTTCCAATGATCCTTACAAGGCACATATGCGGGCCTCGAGGGGTTGGGTGTAAGTAGAATGGCTGACAGCGTAGCGATACCTGAGGAGGCCACCGCATCTATGAACTGAAAAGTAGGTTCTTTAAAAGACAGGCTTGGAGGAGCGGTAGCTGTGAGAGCTTAGCGGAATATCTCTGTACTTTCAGCATTAAACTTGGGCAGCTTCGTTGACGGAAAGCGCCTTTGAACTGGGGAGAGATGCACTGAGCCAGATATCGTCTCATGGTCAGAGGTTGTGTGAGCCATATGGTCCACCCGAGCCAAAAAGTCCTTCCATGTTCGTTAGAGCAAGGTCGAGGACATGGCCAGCGCAATGGGTAGGAATTCCGTATGGTAAAGCCAAAATTAAAGAATGGTTGTCAATCTAGTCAACAAAGCGGCCGGCTCCAGTTTAACGAGAAAAATTGGGCTCCCATAATTCGTGGTGAAGATTAAAATGTCCCACAATTATGGAGTTGGGCTTCACCGGCCAATTAAGGAGTGGGTTGGGACTCTCAGGCATGGGGGCTTGAGTTTGCTGGTAGAAATTGATGACTTCCAGAGAAAGAGAGCACTGAAAAAGGAGGGCGATAATATTTGGTGACAATCCACTGTCCAGCTGAATAGGACGGAGGTTAGATCTTTTCCGAACATACGTGAGTAAGCGCGAGCGCGCGAACTTCCAGTCTCGATTGGGAGGAGTAAAGATGACAAGTGCCGGGCGGGACTTGGTTGCGTTCTTGAAGTTTATAGATTTTGTCCAGGGCTCCTGGACAAAAATCACATCATACTTGCCTTGGAAAGCGGCTTGTAAAAGAATGAGATGAGAAGAACCACCATGCCCATCGTTAGCCTGGAGGGAACGAAGGCAAGGCGGGGGATGGCTCCTAAAATGAGCTCTATTGTTCAAAGAGGCTTAGAGAATTAATGGATACTTGCTCGTCCGAATATACTTCCATAGATCCAAGCGCGGCATTCTCGAGGTCGGCAAGCCTATTTTGGCTGGCGGAAGGAGTGCGTGTTGAGGGGTTAGTGAAGTTTCCGGAGGAAGGCGTCAGATCATCTGTGTTGTTAAGGTGTGAGGCAGCAATAGCTTCAGCCCAACGGGACTTACGGAGCTTGCCACGGTTGCATGAGCGAATTTCCGTAACCTCTTTTTCCGAGAGCTGAATAAGTTTGCCCTTGTGAGGCCGAGGGCGGAGGGGGCAGTTTAGGTCATCTGCAGGGTGAGGGCCCAAGCAGTTGATACACCGTCGAAGATGAGAGCACTCTCCTTGGTGGCGTAGAGTGCCGCAGCGGGCGCATAAAGTTTGAATTCGACAGCGTGAGGATTGATGAAACCCGAAACAAGCTTCGCACTGCACTACCTTAGGGTTGGGGATATAGCGCCGGAATGTGGCGCTGTCGATGATTCCAAAAGTGGAATATTCTTTTGGAAAGAAGATGACCACTATGTGAAAATGATCGTGCGTAACTTCATGCTGCGACCAGTGAGAGTTGGATGGAGCGACTCCAGTCTATGCCTGAGCAATATTCCTGACATCATCGAGCGTATTAGTGACCGGATTGGAATCAGGATTTCTAATATTTCGTGGTATGCGTTTGACAACATACACAATACGGTCCTCTACTTGGTATAAAGATTCAGAGAGGGAGGCCTTAATGGAGTCGGTATTTACTGTCGCCAGTTTCAGCGATTCTTCGGATGCAAAGGTGATGCTGAATCCGCTGGAGTTGCGGGAAACGGAGGTGATACCTTCTTTGAGGCCAGGAACAATTTGTATGAGAACAGCTTTAATTGCAGCTGCATCAGCTCTGAGGAGAGGGGCATCATCAGACAGGCGAAAGATAGCCTTGGGGCCCTTGAAATTTATTGTTGGCGTTTGCACAGCTGTGCGAGACGGACGATGGACGGTAGGACGAGCCGGAGCCGAGGGAACAGAGGCGGGAGGGCTGGCGACGGTCGCTGCCTAGTTACGAGGTTGATTTGACAAAGGAACGGGAGGTCGAGAGGGTACTTTTTGGCCGGGCATAGGAAGAAGGCTCACCGACTTGTGCTGTTATGGGGTGTCGTGTCGCATAGGGAGCCCGGAGGCAACCGTAAGGAGAAACGCTTCCATTTGCTCGCGCACGAAGGATTTAATAAGTGGGCCGGCATCTTCAACGAATGTCCAAAACTTAGTGTGAAAGTTTTGAACTCAAGTAACTCGACCCTTTGCCACGCGCTGGACAAGCTCGAGCTCATCAGCGACGCGCTGGGTCAAAGGGGGTGGCTGTTGTGATTTGGCCCAATGGAGGTCATGCTAAATAATAATGAGGTGTTCTCAAAATTGATTGAATGATTGAAAACGCCAAGTCCACGACAGAATTATTAATCCTCGTTTTTTTTATTTTTTAAAAATCACCTCTGCTATATTAAAGTGCTGTAAATAATAGTGGGTTCTACATTGGGATTAGCGTAGATCTTATTGTACTTAATAGTTTCTCACACTGTAGATATTACATAATAACGATTTAACACAACATAAAGTAGTTAAATTTTCACATTACTTCAAAATATCTTGTTATCAAAGTCATTATAGAAAGTTACAGTTAAAAATATCAAAAGTGGCAATTTATTCGAGCAATTTTGTGAGCTACTGTATCAGAGCAATGGTAGGAATAAAATTATGGGACTCAAAGTGCAGTAGTATGAAAAACATCATGGCACCAAAAAATATTTAATCTCTAACAAGGCCTTAAAAAGCACAAAGTTCTATGCTTTAAACAGCTAAGCTCGTTATTAATAGGTTTAAAAGCATGGTTGGCCACCTTACACGTACCAAAAAGTGACCAGCACCCATGTGGCGAGAATATCCAAACTGCAAAACACATACTTCACTTCTGCCCGTATCTCTCTAATATCCCGGCCATGATATATACACAGGCGAGAACATCAAATTTTTATCTTCTGGAACACAAACTACTACGAGATTTCGGGATACAGGACAGATGCTAGTATCTAGCCAAAGGCTCGAGCAGCTCAATCTTGTAGATCTGATAGAAATGAGACAACAGAGACAGTAAATAATCCTTTACTTAATTAAGGCTGTCCCTCTTCAAAAATGACACAATGGAAAAAAGTAGAAACTTATCTCTGGGAGAAGATAGTTAGGCGCTCTAGAAAAAGCACTGTCAGGATTTTGGATTTCGACACTTTGCTCTTTGTCACAAACACAACCTTGAGATTACCTTCAGTCCACCCTTCAGTATCCTTCGTCTTCTTTTATGGACCCTTAAGCACCCTGTATTATCATTCAAATCTCCCTTACCATCGATTCAATCATCCACCACTCAGACAAACACTGAGATGTGTAATATCGGCATGACGCCTAGCATTGCCCACCCGTAAGTGTCTTTTACTTTAATTAGCCATACGTCCTCATGAGTCTATGATTAGCAACCGTATAGGATCTGAATCAAAAATAATTATTTTAGTCTGCAAATCTTCATCTATCTTTTAATTTTTAAGTTTTTATTGATTAAACCATGAAACCTAGCAATACTCCCTGGGGAAAAATCACAAAACAAATTATCATTCGAGCCATCACCTCAACACGAAATGTGACAAATCCTGCCGTCAAAAAATTACGTAGATTAGTTAGAATTCAGAACTAAATTTTTTTTTCTTGGTATCCTTAAAGTTAAGTGGACAAGAGTTCTACCAGACTTCTTATTTAGACTTGAAGGCGCTCATATGACACGCAAGTGTCTCAGTTACTATTAGGGGCGACAGAGAAATCAATTCAAACTTGTAATTTTTAAAAATTTATAAAAGAGAGGATTAAATGGTGTAAAGCAAAATAGTAATTCTGCACTCACTGTATAGCATTGGCGTCTCTGACTAAAATGGCTTCAGGAATACTTCAAGCAGACAGAGATCGACTGATACTTAGTAATTAGGTCAGATGAGACTAGCGGCCGTTGTTTTTTTCGCTAGCGAACCTGGAACCCAGAGGAATTACCGTCAAGAAACTGGCTCATAAGGGTACAGGTGCTTGAAGACTGTGAAGTGTGTGAGTGGATACGCAATAACACGAGATTTTATGGCATTTGGAGGTGCATTAAATACACAAAAAGTCTAAGATATGATAAACAGCGAACCGTAAGTCACCATTTAGGACCATTTTTTGACGCTTACGGTAAAAGTATTTGACCTCTAGGAACAGAGTCTGATTACCCATCATGACAAACCAAAGCACACCTCAAGAACAACAAAAAGATAGATTAAAGACCCAAAAATGAGGTAATGAAGTGGCTTTCACAATCAATAGAGCTCAATCCAATTGAAAATCTCTTGAATCATCTCAAGTTGAATATTTAGATGGGATGTCGGTTAGCTTATTGAAGAAGTTGGAAACTGAGAACTAGAAAATTGGAAAGAGATTTCAGCTAAAATATACTCATGGTTGTACAATGTTACATTGCGTCGCTAATACTTGAAGTAGTGACTAAAGCTATGAGTAATCTTAAAAAAAGTGAACGGTTTGTACTAAAGATTTTACTGAGTGTCGATTTAATTGCAGTACTCCAAAAACTTTTTTCCAAGGCTAAAAATCACCCGACTATCACAAAATTTAGACCATTTTAACCTCCCCGAATCAATCAATTGCATGTAATTTTTGATTTTTAATTATTGTGAATTTCATGAAGAGGTGTGGAGGGTTGGGAATTCCTACACCCCATATTTGAACACAGTTGTCGCTAGTTGAACATGTACATCTTCAAATCAATATATACAAATTGTATTTTCACTTGGTCACAAAATATTTTCCTCGAGATTAAAATCCTGTTGAAGTCGCATCCAAAATTGGTCCAACAAAAGAAAAATAACTTAAAATCAGCTAAAAAGCACTGAACTCAAGTCCCACTAACAATAAACAGTTCGTATTCAGTTCGTATCCCTGTCGTATATCAGTAATAATGAACGACGAGAGCAACACAAATAATGGCCAGATTGCGGCCCGGACACAGTATGAACAACAAGACCTACTACTTTGGCCTCTATATAATTTAATAAAATTCGGTATGAAGACGGTTACTTTTAGAAATCTATGATTAACGGCAGCCAACTGGCTCGGAACTGGCTGTTACAACTTCGTCATATTACCTAACCTGAGCTTATTTAATTCCCGGAGCTTATTACAGTACGGAGCTTACCTTTCCCCTGCCAATTAGGAGAAAAGACCACAATTCAACATCAGCAAGCAGCAACAACACTCAGCAGCATTTAGCAGCAATCGAAAAGTTATTTATTAAATAAAAACAAATCATAAAAATATTAGCTTGGTCTAATCGAGAAAACTGCCAACGAACAACTCTTTGCAATATTCTCTTTTCTCAACCTCACATCATTTCAGTCAAGATCATCAAGAATTTCTTGATGAACCAAAATTTCACTTAATGCGCTATTAGTATCTCTCTCAATTGTAATCATGAGGCTGGGATGTACTGGTAGTATATGGCAGCGCTCTTTGTTGTCTATACTATTGCTTAGCAGTAGTTGCCTCTTGACAACTCATGGTAAAAATGACAAGCCACGACTCCAATCCACAAAGTTCGAATTTATGCCGTATAATGTAAACTACTTTGACGAATCCGACGTTCTGTTATTTATCGACCCCCTTTCAAATAATCTTTATCACTCGACTAATGCTGGTGAATCTTGGAGGATAGTCGCTGATGTACCTAGAGGGACAGCACTATCGTTAATAATGCACCCGTGGCAGAACTTTAGAGCATATTTAATCACTGATGATCTCGTTCACTGGATGACTGAAGACCGTGGGCAAAGTTGGCACAAATTTCAAGTAGAACGCTTTGCAAGTTTGTACAGAGACGCGTTGACTTTTCATGCTGGGGATCCCGATAGGATTATATGGAATGGGATGGACTGCTCAGGGATTTTTTGTGATGAGGTGGTGAGTATAAGAGGAGAGATTCGGTAGTTTTAGGCCGATGAAACTAATCAGTAATCAGACGATGTATACAACGGATAATTTCAAACGGACAAACTTCTTACGAGACGATACCGATGGATGTCGTTGGGCAAAATCAACTGAACAATTCACCACTGGAAATAAGTTCCTAGATCAGAATCGTATAATTTGTGTCGCTAGAGGTCGTTTTTCGCCTTGGAGGACGGACTACCGACTTCTTATATCAGATGATTATTTCCGTGGTAGCCAGGAAATCGAACCGGAGCTTGAACTAGGACGAACAGTAAAGGGAATTGTTAATATGGCCTCAGTTACCAAATATTTGATTGCGGCTGCTTCCTCTGACAGAACTGATGAAATGTCTCTATATATTTCAGATGATTCTGCGAACTGGCATAGAGCAATATTCCCGCATGATCACAAGCTTAGGCAGGAGTCATATACAGTACTTGAAGGAACGAACTACAGTGTTCAAATAGATATTCAAAACTCTGGGCGTCCCTTGAAGCCCATGGGAGTTTTTCTAACCAGCAACTCTAATGGTACCTACTTTGTCCGTAACATCGAACATACCAATCGAAATGAGTGGGGAATCGTGGACTTTGAAAAAGTGTCGGGGATCCAGGGGATCGTGATAGTTAATACAGTCGAGAACTTTGAAGATGTCGAGAATCTAGATGAAGAAAAACACATTAATTCAAAAATTAGTTTTGATGACGGGCGAGATTTTAAAAATTTGAATTGTGATGGTCACTCATTACATTTACATTCTGTCACCGATCTCGCGAACTCTGGAAGGGTTTTCTCTAGTCCTGCTCCAGGCTTGGTAATGGGTATTGGAAATACTGGTAATTATCTGAAATATTACTTGGAAGGTAATCTTTATGTTTCAGATGACGCCGGTGTTAGCTGGACTTTGGCTTTAGATGGACCCCATAAATACGAATTTGGGGATCAAGGCTCAATACTAGTTGCTGTAAAAGAAGGTGTCACTAGTGAAATAAAATACTCTCTGAATCACGGAAAGGAATGGTTCTCTGAACCTCTACCAGATGGATTAAGGATTCGACCAATACAGTTGACAACTGCTCGAGATTCCACAAGTCTTAAATTCTTGCTAGAAGGTTTCGAAGAGCAGCAACCTGCATCGACAAGCTATATTATTGCCATCGATTTTGATGGTATGCATGAGCGTAAATGCCAGGATAGTGACATGGAAAAGTGGTATGCAAGGGTGAATGAAAAAGGAGAACCAACATGTCTCATGGGTCATAAACAATACTTCATTCGTAGGAAGAAAGATGCAGACTGTTTTGTGAGGTCAGAATTCAATAATTCCGAGCCCGTTTATGAACCTTGTGACTGCACAGATGCCGATTTCGAGTGCGACTACAACTTTATTAGAAGCGCTGACCGTAAGGAATGTGAACTTACTGGGCCTTTGGCTCTTCCAGAAGGTGTTTGTAAATCTTTTGGCCCTGACGATACTTTTAAGGGATCCTCTGGATGGAGATTGATTCCAGGGAATGATTGTAAACGGAAACCTGGAAAACAAAAAGATGACCCAATAGAGCGAAAGTGTTCAGAATCTTTCGGAAAACCTGCATCTGGTAAAGTTAGCAGTACTGTCAAAGATTTCCCCGGGAACTCCTTCACAAATCAAGTGTATCTAGAACGGAGTAGCACTAGTTCTGGAGACGATGAGACCGTACTCATCCGTACTGAGTATGGAATTTGGATCTCTCACGATCATGGAAAGAACTGGGAACAGATTCTCGATGAAGAGCAAATTACTGTCATAATACCACATCCTCATTTCACTGATATGGTATATTTTCTCACCCCAGGTCAAACGGTATTTTTTTCGACAGAGCGTGGCAAGAATATTCGAAAGTTTGAGGCTCCCTATCCACCTAACAATGAAGGCCGACAGATCATGAATTTTCATCCTAAGCAAAAGGACTGGATTATCTGGCTAGGGGGTAAAGACTGTGAAATGGAGTCATCTTGTCACACAGTGGCATCAGTAACAACACATCGAGGTGAGGATTGGACCACGATCCAACGATATGTACAAAAATGTGAGTTTGTGAAGGAATTTGGTAATCGTCTACTCGCGAAACCACCAACCAGAGATGAGTTAAAAAAACGAGAGAAGCTTATTCACTGCCAAGTACGACAACAAGAAAGAAAAGACAGCAGAAACAATCCATGGTTGCTTAAGTCAAGCGATGATTTTTTTAATGAAGGTGGTAAAGTTCACTATAGCTCCGTTGTTGATTTTGCCACCATGTCTGAGTTTACTATTGTTGCAACAAAGGATGAGAAGGAAAATAGTATGAGTGCTCACGCTAGTATTGATGGGTACAATTTTGCCGATGCTCAATTCCCTCATGGCTTTGTAGTAGATCATCAACGTGGCTACACTGTCCTGGACAGTTCTACTCACTCGGCCTTTTTGCATGTTACTGTCAATACTGACCCAGGTCTAGAACATGGCACTATCATTAAAAGCAATTCGAATGGGACTTTCTATTTTTTGACCCTTAATTCTGTCAATAGAGATACTACTGGGTATGTGGATTTTGAGAAGATGATGGGAATTGAAGGAGTCGCTGTCGTGAATATCGTCGCAAATGCCGAGGACAAAAATTATGCAAAAGAGGGCAAAAAACTTAAGACAATGATCACACACAATGACGGTGGTGAATGGGCTTACATTAGTCCACCAGCGCTTGATGCGGATAAGAAGAAATTTAGCTGCAGTGGTAAACTAGAAAAATGCTCTTTAAACATCCATGGTTATACAGAGCGTCTTGATAAATCACGGACATACTCATCAGCTTCGGCTGTCGGGTTGATATTTGCCACTGGGAATATCGGAGAGTTTCTAGGGCAGGAAGCTGATACATTTATGACCAGTGATGCAGGTCTCACATGGAAGTCGGTAAAGAAGGGACCTTACATGTGGGAATTCGGTGATCAAGGCTCTATCATCGTTATTGTCAGCAAAAATCAACCCACAAGAGTTGCTCATTACTCTACAGACGAGGGCGACACGTGGACAGAATACGAATTTTACGATCAAGAAGTCACCGCTATCGACCTTTCAACAGTGCCAAGCGATAATTCACGAAACTTTATTGTATGGGCCAAGGCAAGAGATGGGACATTAGTTGCGATTAATTTAGATTTCTCCGGATTAACCGATGTGCAGTGCAAGTTAGATGAAAAGCACGTCGAGAAAAGTGATTACCGATTGTGGACACCAAAACATCCCAAGCAAGGAAATGACTGTTTATTTGGTCATGTTTCACAGTATTATCGTAAAATACCAGGCGTAAATTGTTACACTGGTAGGATGATTCCTCATCTTCATAACATTGCCCGGAACTGCTCTTGCGTCCGACAGGATTATGAATGGTATGTATCACCGATTTTTGTGGCATTCACTAACATTATTATAAGTGATTTCAATTATCAAAGGCAAACAGATGGCACCTGTGCCCTCGTTCCAGGATTCACCTTACCAGATCATTCCCTCGTATGTGAAGTTGAAGGTACTATCGAGTACTCAGAGCCGACAGGATACCGTAAAATACCCGGTGACACGTGCACAACTAATGGCCGTCCTGGGATGGATGAAAGTACTCTCCATCCTTGTCCAGGAAAAGAGAAAGAGTTCAAAAAGAAACACAGTGCATCTGGTGTTGGGGTTTTCTTTGCAATTATTACTCCTTTTGCCCTCGCTGGCGCGGTAGGCTGGTGGGTGTGGAAAAACTGGACTCGAAAATTTGGCCAGATCCGTCTAGGTGAACCATGTACGTTGTTGGTCCTGATGCCCATACCTTTCCTATCACTAACAAAAATAAAAGCTTTTGAAAGTGAGGCCCCTTACGTGAAATATCCCATCCTCTTCATCGCTGGAATTGTGGCCACCGTCCAAGCAATACCTCTTCTCATCTCCAGTCTCTGGCATAGTGCCACTGTAGCACTCGGTTTAAGTCGCAGTGCACGATTTACCACCCGTGATAGCTTTTCACGTGGCCATGGTGATTATGCTATCGTGGATGAGGATGAAGGTGAATTGTTAGGGGACGAAAGTGATGAAGAAGTTTGAGTTCTTCTATTATGCCAGAGACGGCAGAGACCAGAGAATTTGTACTTGATCAGCTTTATCTAATTAAGGGTGGTAGTATTTCAGAATGTTGTGATCATTAGGATATTAATGGGAAAACTGATCTGGCTAGTTGGTTGGTTGGTTGATATTGAGATATGTGCAGTAGTGCACTATGGCCAAAAATTGGGAATTGATATCAACTTTGGAAAGCTAAGGGGACTGGAGCAGAGACCTCCTTTGTATATCAGAAAACTAAAAAGAAACGATCAAAATAGAGATAATTATATTTAAAACATATTACAGATCATACATAGCTTGAGCAATGTACTCAAATTTATGTGTATATAAAAACCTTTTGAAGTTAAACTCTAGCCTTACAGAGAATAACATTTCAATCAATCACGTGAATTTATGGAGATTGAGAATGCCGTAATTCACACCCGTGTCTTGAATCTTTGTTAGCGCACTAATCATGAATCAAGAGATCGCAAGGAGTCGACTGTCTTGTGCTATGTCTCTGCCTCGAGACTCAGACTTAAGACAACAGGGTTTCAGGGGTAGTCTTTCCCCCAGTTATTTGGCCTAACAGTGACCATAGGGATGATTGTGTACATTAGACTAGTAATGTGGGGCGCTAATGGGTTTTTACTACCTAACATGGAATTATCTGTTTACAGTATAGAGTTTGAGAGCGAAATTTTGGATTGCGTTTGTCACATACAAATTATTTTGTAAACTGGTGGGGATTTTTCAAAAGTTTATGTCAATTTGTATTTTCTAACAATCAAACATTTAAAACAATCTAAATATCACAAAATTTATAGAGCCTAGTAATTTTTTGGCCTAACATCGGATTTTATTGCCTAATGTCAGGCATCTATCATGCATACTCCGGATGAGGTTTGTAAGTTCCTCGGCACTTACAGAATTCCATATCTTCTTCACAATTATACGGAGTGCGTCTGATGTCCTCAACTTTCTCTCAACCAAATTTGATTTTTCATGATCAAATCTATCTTTCATAGTCTTCCAGACATGCCTAGTTTGATTGAGGTCAGGATATTGGAGCCATCCAATCAATAAGAATTGTTGAACATTCTTCAGGGAAATTTTGGGCTCCCAACTTCGAGCCTTTTTTGGGCGCGACAAAACACAGCGGTTGAATGAATAACCAACTTATTTTCGAGAGATTCTGAGTTAGACGACCAATTTTTTTGTTTTACTTATTCC
>JAHYSP010008970.1:7804-17853 GCA_019455505.1 Pleochaeta shiraiana | reverse complement strand
GATCTTCGACCATTGTTACGCAAACATCTTGACTTACAATTACCCTCCCCCCACCCAAAAAAAAAAAAAGTATAACGCAGGATTAGAATACTCAACTTAAATTTTGGAGCCGAATATTGTTTTCTTGGAGTCGCGCGGTAGATGTGTACCATTGCCATACATCATTATCATTCATAGTTCTAGGCCTTTGCTTTTATGTTTGGAAAGTCATGCGCCCCAGCTACCAGGGCAGTAAGCCTTGACGTCCTTTACCGAATTCGGTGGATTTAGGGGTGGATAGACCTCGGCCTTCCCCCCATGTATTTAGACGATAAATAGATCAAACAAACAAACTTTGAATATCATCAATAATTAATGAATTACTTTTCTATCTTGAATTAATTTCTAAATACTTCAACTTTCTTCCACGTGATATCAACCAATTGTTTAACAACATTGTCATTAATCAGACATACTTAATTCATAAAATTATACAGTATATAACGCAAGCAGACTGTTGACGTATTATGAATAGTTACTAAATGTATAACTTTGATGTAGGGTATTTTGTTGGCACCTTTCCGATTGTGGATCAGAGCCCTGTAAATAATTTACGAATAATTTTAGAGCGACGATCTGGTGACGCCTAGCCAAATTTCTGGGTGACCCGTAGACATTGCGATGTCAGACAGTCCATGGCAGAAAATCCCTGTTACTCTCCTCCTCCCTTTTGGCCTCGTCGAAAAGTTTGTCAACGACAAAATGTGTCTCTGGCCAATTTTCTTAATTTTAATTTAAGTAAATCACAATTAAGTAAAATTGAGCGACAATTACTTATCTCAGGCATAATAGAATTCGAGATCCTCAGAACATGGATGTTCCCCTCATTTATCATTGGAGCCGCAACCAGGTTTTCGAGCCCTGCCCCCAATACAATAATTTACTCCAGAGAATAAACTCACGTCGAATTTCAATCATTCATCAAGGATATTGCAGGCCATGATAAAGAGCAGTTAAGTCTGATACGTGGCTCTGTAACCAGCGGTAAAACTTATCAAGCTCGTATTTGCTCGTTACTCGCAGAAAACAAAGCCTTTCAATGTATATTTGCAAAAGGAGATAAGTTCTTGTATTAAAGAAAACATAAATATTAGCTTGGATTATTTTACGATGGCCCTTTTTCTACTGTGAAATGACACCTGGGAAATATTTACACACTCATGACCCTGGGTGGAATTATTATGGCAAACACCTATAATGGAGAACATGTACTTTCCGTCTATCATCGGCAAAACCAGCCATTAAGAAGTTTAAATCATACATCATGAGACTCGTGGATTACAAAAACATACCCCCATGATCATAAACTACCAGTGAGGGGCTTAATCGTGTAATTCAGAAGTAGTAGATATGAATTAAATAACTAAGAAGTGCGTAAGACGTATGTACAATGCAAATACCATCCTTTAATAATCCTTTGAATTTCCCCCTTAATCTCTTTCATCGCCATTTTAGAATTTATCTCCTCTAATTCTTAAGTCCTTAACCAAATGTGATTTCTAGCAGTGATAGCAATTAATTTAGATCGTCTGATTGCAGATGTCGGAGGAACAACTTGCATCCGAAATAATCGCCATATTTGGTCTAGCAATCATGCGGGGCTTGCTTTTCGTCACTAGCGCCTTTTCAGTTTTGAGTCATCAATTACTTATTAAATGTTATGAGCAAGGGCCTTAGCTCGAGCTAAAAATAGGGTTAAACCCTCACACTACCGAAGAAATCGTCAAACACTAGCAGCACAGCATCAGCATTGTGAAAAATGGGCCAATGACCATGGTGTCAAATTTGCACCTAAGAAGTATCAACTCTTGCATTTTATCATGAAAACAAAAAGACATAACCTTCAACCACCATTGATATCCAGCGAATCAAAAAAGACTCACAATTATCGTTGCGTACTCTCAGAATATACCTAGATCCAAGGATAAACTGGGTCAACCACATCAGGAAAGTACTGCAAAAAGCAGATAAACAAGTGCAGTCCATAACAAGACTCACATAGTTCATCTGGGGGCTAATTTTTACAAAGCTTAGATACTTTACTCTACCATAGTTAGATCAGCACTCACATATGGTTGCCAAATATGGGCAAAACCTGATAATAAGAATCACGAATCACGAATACCATATATTGAAACCAGATCAGGTGCGTCAGGGTAGTAATAGGAGTATACAAGTCCACCATCTCCCGAACTCTAGAACATGACGCCTCAATCTTACCCACCGATATCTTATTCAAACATGAAAAAATACTAATTTCTGGAACTTCTTTAGGCCCTCTTGCACTTCAAACCATCCTAACCGCTTGTAATTGGATTAGTCAATGTTACAACAAACAAAACAAAATGAAGGTTTGCTCAAGACTTAAAGACTTGGAGGAATGGGAAAAAACATGCGGCTCAGAAATCTCCCAGAGAGCACGAAAAGAAGCGATGAAAGTCGCAGGGTTTAAAGATCGGTCGAAATCCTGAAAAGCTAGACGCAAATAGCGGTACCCGAGACAACAATGAATAGCTGACCCCTGAAGACTGGACAGCGACAAATATCTGCAGGGATAAGAAAACAGGTAAAAAAAATTTAACTCCAGTGGAACACTGGCTTCCTTACATAAAAATGCTAAAGGGTCTAGAACAGTATGGCGACGCAACCTAGAACATATCATATAGGGTTTAATTGTGAGGGTCTTGAAATAAGTTGTTATTCACAAAATATCCAGATCTATCCACAATAGAAGATCTTGAAGTGAAGATCCATAAGATGTGAGAAGAAGCTCTCATATTTACGAATAGAGCTCATGAAATCACTCATAGGTTGAGCATTTCAATAGAGCTTACATGACTTCATCAGCTTCCTTCTAGACTGAAATATTACATCAATTCTTGATTGAATAAAAACAGAATGAAATAAAAAAAGAGAAAGATTTCCGTAAGCCTTCCGTCATATTCGTAATTGAATATTCATAAACATGTTAAATATAAATATTGACATGATGTCTCAGTATCTCCGTTAATATTACGTAAAGGGTAAATCAAACATATGATGTAAAGTATGTGAATTAAGCGATTTTATAGATTAACCGAACGACTGTTTAATAAGATTAATTATCTAGGCATTAGCCTAAGAAGATATCAGGCGTCAGGCCTGTGACATTAATAGTTACTAATTTACTTATATAGACGAAGAGTTGCTGGAGTAGAATCCTCAAGATGCAAATGTTGATACTCATCGCAAAATCTAAAATACATGATCATGGCTTGTCAATTACGGACCATGGCTTGGGGTGAAACTTGGAGAAAGGCAAAGATCAAGTCCTTCGGGGCCATGATGAATAGCTGTGAAGGCCATTAAGAATCAGCCAATGGATCATAAAAGAAGGCTGGTTTAAACAAAACAATTTAACCGAGGAAGAAGAAATCGTCATTTCCAATAAGTGAGTGTAATCATGTTCATGGCGATGCACACGATGCGATTCAGTGTGAGCGTACTTCATGAAGGAAAGTTCCAGAAAGATAAAAATAAAACTTGAAACAAATCAGGTAGATAAGGGGATTAATGTAAGGGTCGTAAGTACTATTTTATTCAAACTATACTTAGATCTATGTACAAGAAGATCTTGAATTGAAGAGAGAAGTTAAAAAGGGAAAACGAGACACTTTTATTGAAAAAATCCCTCTCCTTGATCAAAGCTCTTCGTTTGCTTTCAGATACCAATCTATCCTTGAATAAGTCAAAGTTTCTATTTTCTGTTTGCCATCATCTCATATATACTACTTCCTTATCTTTGATGAGAGAGGAGTATGCTGACCATAACTTTTGAACTCTACTACATCTACACTTGCTTCTTAGATTTAGCTTTCATTGTATTTGATGAGATGAAGAATAATCTGACCACCATCTTTCATATTGCTTTATTGTTTCTTGTTTTATTTTGGTAACAAGCGTAGTGGCGGATGTTAGCGATGCAGATCAAGGTTACTTTTGTTTAAGTTTCGGTAAGTATCTGCTTAGTCATCGTGTTAGACTTATGCCTAAGTTATGCAAAGCTATGGTCTATTACAGTTTTCAGCGAAAGGTTTGCTCCTGTGTAAATAAATTAGTATGATAGAAACCTGCATCAGCCACTAAGATGCCAAATCTGGATACTGAAATCAAATTCAAAAATGCATAAATTAAAAAACTAAGTATTTCACGAGAAGCTACACCACGCTCTTCAAATGCTTATAGACATATTTAATTACGTTAGAATCAGTAACAAAATCACAACCATCCCTCACAATTTCTCTGCCGTGCTGCGGCATGGCGGGCGGAAGTTCTAGTGTGGCGATAATTCGCCCAAAAGACGCGTCACATCAACAACCAACCACGAACTCGAAGGTGGGCACAGGGAAAGCAACAAGCCCCCCGAAAGACAAAAACATGGAAAATTGACGGGGTTTTTTTCAAAATCTGAGGAATGTTTATCCAGGTGAGGGAAATGGAAAAAGATCCTACCAACGAGACGGATTTCAAAGAAACTGTAAAGGCCTTCAATAATCACAAGAAGAATTGGGAAGAGATGAAAGCCAAGCCAAATACAATCTTTCAAAAGATGATTGCACTGGAGGAGGCCGCAAAGAAAACTCAAGCCGATCCCGCTCGAAAGGCGGATCTAACAATGGATTCTGGGGCGGTGCCCAACAAACATACGCATCAGTAACGGCACCTGCTATGTCAAAAATAAGTGGTTCGTATACGAGCAGAAATGGCGAAAGAAATTCAGCTGGCAGAGTTGGTTACAATGGTCAAAGAGCACATCTTAGGTGCATTCGCGGTATGACAACTAAGGAGCAATGATACTGAGCTGTTTGTGCAGCCGGCATCTCAGAGAGGCCCAGCTCTGAATATGACTCAACCGGGGGCATTAAAAATCCTATGATAAAATTATCCTGTCGAGGTTTGCGGAATCCTACTGAGGACGAAAATTCATGATGCCACAAATATCAACAATTCTGGTTAGATTTTTTGAGAAATTATTAAACTTTGAGGTACCTCAGATCTGACATTTCAGGCACCCACATAAATATTTCGTTTATTTTTAATGATGCTAGTTTGATATATCTCCATAAATTCTGACATCTCAGATATGGCACGTTATCAATCGCTTTCAGGTTTCAGTCATTACAATCTGTTTTTAAGAATGATTAACGACAAACATCACATTTTTTCGAAACATTTCAACTTTATGGAATAATATGCGTAAGTTTCATAATGGGATTCTAAAATGATGACAATACAAACATTATATCCATTGATATTGGATACTGTTGTTAATATCCCAGGAGAGATTAACTATATTGGAGGAAAGATTGATTTAGATATAGAACAGATATACACACATCTCGATAAAATAACACACATTCTTCTTATCAAGTTTATTCTAACATATCAAGTCTATTTTCAACCCCATCTTATCCTACCATTATTTAGTCTCCCTACAATATAATTCTCCGGACCAAAATTTCTAGTAGATTTGGAAAATTTACTCGACGACAAAGGTTTGAGTTCCAGGTCTTACCATGAATCGAATTGGATGGATACATGATGGCCAGGAGCACGAAAGAGCGAGAAAGAATGAATACATAAGGGGATCAATTGTCTTGAGCTCACCAAAGAGGCATTGTAGGAACTAGTGGTTAGATACGGCATTGTTCTCAAGTCCATACTCTACACGGCACAGATGTGGTCTTCTTGGGCTCAGCCTAAGTAGTGTTAAAACTCCAGTTAACTGGGGCACATGCAGGCATCATGTGGTAAGGCAGCTAGGTGTAGTGTGTGCGCAGATGCTCAACAGACTCGTGACTGTCCTAGAAATAGGGTTTATTGCTGTAACTGCGTCAAGGAACACCGTTTATGGCAAAGAATGGCCTGTCGATATTTCCATATCTACAGAGAGAGTGTGCAAAAAGCCCTACTTGAGCTTCCAGAAAAAAAAACTGCCATACGAAAATAAATGGTTATTACTACTGCAGCTCAACCCATAGACGGAACCACTTATGAGCAGGGGTATACTTTTTTAAAAGTTCTTATGATGTCAAAGACTATCTAAGACAAGAAATTATGACTACGTGATGTAGATTAATTGGACTCACACTTAAACAGCATTTTTGAATACTACTACGAGAAATGAAGTCACCTCCTTTATTTCTCTTCCGTAAATATTCACCAAAGGGAAAATTCTCAAAAAACTTTTGGTAGTTCAAGTGTACCTCCAACATATGCATTTCACTTCCTAAGAAGGTAGGGTCTACTGGATTCGAACCAACGGTCTTCCGTCTCAAGTGGGGCAGGTGTCAAGGCTACCCAAACTCTACTTAGAAGGCCAGCCCGGACGGCATACCACTATACCATCTGACCCAGGAATATTCTTTGGCTTCTAGAAAAGAGGATGATGAACTAAAAAGGAACCGTGGATGCCAATGGAAGAAGATTACTGCGCCAGGGCTATCTACAGACGCTGTGAAAGGGCCAGATTTTATCTCAACCCGAACGTCAACAACATCGACACTGTCACTCTCACAAGCTGAAAAAAACGACTGAAAAAAACGTCGAAAATATGACATCCTGCTTTACTTAAGTAAATTTCGGGGGAATTAAATGAGTTATTGGAAATGGTGGAGATAATTGTGTAAAAGGTGGTAATGAACAATCCCAGCATCAAGCTGGATCGAGTCAACGTGGCGGACCACTGGGTTTTGTCGATTTAAAAAAAATTCTCCCTTAATTTTAAAGGCCATCTGTCCCCATGGCATTAATAAATAGAAGCCGCATATGGCAGTAAATGAGAGAATATGTATATATATATAAATAAATCAGTAATAATTCGAACCGGTAAATTTGATTGAAGTTTTATTGATGGCGCTTATACCCCATACAGTTATTTTTTAAAAATTATACCAAATAAATCAATTCAATTTGCATGTTTTCCAATCAGACAGTACTGGCGCCGCCGCTGGGCTCAAAGCGTGCTCTCCTTCCCTAACACCCAGAAGCTGGGAATCGCGTCTCGAATTCGAATTTAACGACAAGCAAAACAAATAAGCCTTCCACTCTCAAAGCTTGCTTCTCCACATTCATAGCCGAAACTTCCTAGACAATTATTAGTATTGAGCAAGAGCATACTCTACCCTCCCCGAGGGTTTGTCATCTTTTTATTGGGCAACTACACTACTGAAGTGACAAACTCTAGGGAAAGGTAGGGTAATGCGACGCAAGGTTCAGGCAATGAAAATGATGATGATCTAATGAAATATAGTAAACAAGGAACATCCTCACAGTCTGCAGATACTACCATTTACGATGACAGACTTCCATGTTTGGAGGGGAAAAAATAGAAAGGCAAATCAAAATCTTCCACAAAATGTAAAATTTACTTCTAATGAGGGAAGTAAGTCACTCCGCATGGAAAAAGTCAGAGGCCTTCTTGACCTTATAAATTTATATCTTCAAGAAATGGAAAAAGATCAACTTGGAGTAGGTGCATATTTCATGGCTCTCCTTTCCGAAGGTGCCTCTCGTGTAACGCTAGGACAACGAATTTATACTATGATTCAGATTGTTACAAAGTCTAACTCAAGCAGTCAGATAAATTTATGGGCTACGAAAGCGGCAGGCTCGGTGAACAAAGATATTATACCCTTGAAGAAACAGGTACTAAAAGAAAACCCACCCAGAGGACAAAGCAAAGAAGATCACCGTGTCATTATAAGATTGGATTAAAACCATGAAGTACAAAGAATTGATCCTTTCCAATTGCATTAGATAATACAAAAGCTTGTTCCAGATAAGACACTGGCATCGGACGTGTGGAAAGTACCTTCTGAAGTTGCGATACTAGCTCCAACGCCTGAAAAAGTAGCAACACTCATGCAAAGAAATAGTAATATTGAATTTTGGCTCGTTAATTGTTACGGGTTGACCAATGTTTGTAGCTTAGTTGATTAATACCTAAGCGGTTTATGTCATTATTCAGCGTCTGTATAAATATTTTACGTTGTAGTTTATAATTTTCTCTCTAGATTTGAAAGTTCATATAAAACTTATTACGCCAACTTGGCTCCGTTATATTATTTTCAAATCTCTTCTTAAAATTCCGTAACTAAGCAAATCACTGAGTATCTGTGGTTTAAGGGTTTCTTTTGTCGGGAAGTTTATCTATTCAACGGCTAAGACGACATTGGATGCCAACGTCTGTCATACCTTCTAGCGAAGCAGGCATTTCCACTAGCGTTTCTAGATCTAGTATTTCATTAAGCAGAAGTTCTTTTCAGACAGCCATAGCCTCAGACCCAGAAGTAGGAGATCTGATAATGGAAGACGAAATCCTGAACATTGGAGTATAAATTCGAAAGATGAAATGACTACTGTAATAGAAAAAAATAGAGAATTAATGAAAACTGTACAGAGAATGGAATCAGAGAATTACCAAGGCATATTGGAATTGGAACAATTGCGCTCCGAAATAAAAGAGATGATGGCGCTCATGCGAAGGCAATAACTTGATCAGAACCAAGCCACAACTTCAGCTAGTAATCCAATCTCTAGCCCAACTAAATAAGTTGGATAACAACAAATCAGAATCCAGGCACGGTTTTTAAGGTAAAGCCTTTGAAGTGGCCACAGCCATATGACCACAAAGATCAGACGAAATGGAGGACCACACATAGTTTATAGTTGAAAATTTACAAACGGGATGTTGTAGAGAGAGGACTGCTAAATCCAGCAGATTTTTTCATCTCCCTTTACAACTGTGCGGTGATTTGAGAGGCGCAAGACATGATTACTGTCCCGTTTCAAGAACGAATGGCAAATTGTCAAATGAAAGATGCCTTAGGTTTTTTAGAAGTAATGAATAACACTTATAAAGATAGTAATGCTGATCAAACAGCGTTTTCTCTAGTTTACGCATGTAAACAATTCAGGGACGAAAGCCTCTCATCCTTTCTCCCCCGCTTTCAAAGGTTACCTGCACGAAGTCCCTCATCCAACAACGACGATGCTAATAAAAAATATCTTCTTCGAAGCATGCTAAATAAAGTCACACTTGACTAACTAGTTGGAAGAACAAAACCAAAAAAATACCACCAGTATGTTGAGTACTTGTTGTCGATGGGTGCGGAGATTGAAGAGGTAGGGAAGCTAAAGTTAAAGTCATATGCGGTTGGAGGCATAGGAATTATGGAAAATGGATTACGTGGTATTGCTTGAGGAAGGTTACTCGGCTCAGGCCCAATAACCTTATTGCAAATATCCCAACAAAATACTTCTGGCTTTCCAAAAGATGCTGAGGGTGATATCAAGATGACCGGATTCAACAAAGTCTGTGCAAAATGGGTGTCGCCTAATGAACTAAACCGGAGACGAAAAGAAAGACTATGCATTCGCTGTGGGAATAAAGGACACCGGATTGCTGGTTGCCAATTTCTCCCAGCAGAGCGTCCCGAAACGGCTGTTAGAGCAATTGAAGAGCAATTATATAATGCATTTGATCTAGAATTGGAGGAAAAGCAATTAAAAGATTAGCCCCTGACCAAAGTCGCGTGTAGGAGCCGAATAACGGGATTTTTAATACTGTTTCGAGGGAAAATATCAATGATGATCATTTAGTTGCAGCAGAAATGAATGGAAGTTCCTCTGTTATAGACGCTTTAATAAATCAAATTTATTTAACATCAACGTTCATCGATAGTGGATGTGAATACCTTGCTGCAGTGAGAAACTCCATTGTGCGCAAAGCTGGCCTGCCAAGAATAGAAATTGGCCCTCGCTGTCACGACTAGTTAGTCGATATATCCCTGTAGTCTACGCTATACAGCGCAGGCTGCACTGATACCTCAATAATGAGGCACGAAGTTATTAACAATAGAACCCAACAGAATATTCCACACGGTTCTAACATTATGACAAGTCTGCAGTCAGTATTGATGAGATCGAGGACATTCAACGTAACCGAATAGAAGCTTCTGGTATTGTGG
>JAHYSP010008969.1:0-16592 GCA_019455505.1 Pleochaeta shiraiana | reverse complement strand
TTCTCGTAGTGGTATTCGCAAATGCTGTTTGAGTGTGAGTGTCCAATTAATCTAAATCACGTACTCATGATCTCTTGTCCTTGATAGTCTTAGACTCCATAAGGACGATAAACCAAAAAAAATAAAAGTCTATCTTCAACAGGGGTAAGGAAAATTTTGGGATAGTTTTCCATGCAATTTCTGAGTACCGAAAGATGGGTTCATTTTACTTCGTTTCTTTCTGTCACTATTCTCTTCATGTCACGCGGGCTGTCAGCTTTCATTTAACAAGTTAACATCTTCGTCTCAACATCCATGATACTTTAGGTAATTACAACAACGCCAAATCCTCAAGAAAATGTGAACTCTATCCCTCTTTATCACTATATTTTCTCTAAAAAATCTTGCTTTACCTTTAACAATCAGTGAGTATTCAATCAATCTCAGCTAATTTGACTTCTAAATTACATTAACTTATAACCTAATCCGAGAGTGAAATTATCTTCTCCATATCTCGACAAATCGTTCCATGTAGGCATCTTAATTCAAATTTTTCATTATGTTCACACACTATTCTTTGGAAACAACAGCATGGAGAAGACCGACAGATATTCAAAATAGAACAATATATTTCAAGTTCATTTCTCCGCCCCATTTCTCAGTTTACTAGTATTAAACTCTCTATACCAATGGTCTTGAAAGTAAATAAACTTTGTATAGTATTACGACTACATAACATGTACAAGTCAATCACATTCATTTCCTCCATATACTTCTAATTGTGACGGCTGATAAGCCTGCAGGTTCCTGTAGCCTAAGCTGACTAGCCTAGGCGCACAGCTAAATAAAGTAATAACGTTAACCCAGATAATAACCTGACATAAACAGTAACTATAAGTTCAAGCTGTGTTGCGTAATTATATTTATGATGATGATGATGACGCTCTCGTCAGCACATTCCTGCCCCTACCACTACAGATTACTGCGCCATCTATCTGAGGATTGACAGGAAAGACTGACTATTCTTTTCTATAAACAAGACGTTGCCAACGTAGATAGATTTAGCTCTCTCGATAGAAAGAAAATAAACTACCATTATATTCCTAAATGCTCAATGCTTTATTTATCTAATCTGTGACACTAATATCCTGTTTAACATCCAGCTTCATTGTAATGACAGAATAAAGTTTTTAATGCCCAATTCTCTGCAATGAAGAAGACATTATATCCCGAGAAAATATTTTAAGCTATCTGACTTGGGAGATAGTACTCAAAAAAAGATTTTTCAAGAGCTATTGAGTAATTTTGAGAATCATTCAAGAGAACCGTGAAGCCTTCGTCCCTCATTGTCTCGTGGACTTAAATTGCTTGAGCAGCTTTTATCAAAGTTATTTTGATAAGGTAAATTTTCATCAATAAGATAAATTTAATTATTCGATTTCAGCTCATATACTTTCCCGTAAATATCGCAAAAAGAGTTTAGTCACCTTGATAAAATAAATTATTTTCTAATAATTATACCGTTTCTCGAGCTTTACCAACGATTTATTCGACTTTAGCTGCATAAGAATTAGGCCTGTTTTGTTCGATCGTTTATTGATCGAACTTTAGACAAACTTTCACCGTCAATTAAATCAGAAGTTTGAAAATTCTGAATACGCTGTTTTTATGTGTAGCACTGGGACTTTGAGTATGAATACGTGTAGATTTGAAACTTACTATAAATTTGAGTCGGAGACGTAAACAAAATCAATTGAAGATATGATGATGAATCGATCATAGAATATGTAAAAAGATTTTATTTCCCATCTGTTAGACTATGTTGAAGAATTCTTAACCCTTATCCATGACTCCTAATTATCCTGATTTCAGCATCGAGTCGGATCCAATAAATATTATCTGCACGACACATGGCTGACTGTTATTTGGTAGGTCCGCTTGTTGTTGAAGAGGACCTCTAATTGTTAAGGTACATTTGCGTCATATCCAGTTGAGTTGATTGCTCCATAGTCACTTTCCCAAATCGTGCCAAACGCTCCCCATCCGTTATACGAACCAGGAAACATCTAAGCTAGACGCTTGCTACACTTAAATTAAGAGAAAGTCATCAGCGCGATATTGGTCGACAAATATGTCCCGCTTTTCACCCTAAACAAAGTGTCTTACTTATTATTAGTTAATATTTGTAAATGTAATCGATTTGTTCGTTCTGATATATTTTATGTTAAGAGTTAGAACATAGAGGAAATTCATATTTTCTTAAGAGTTGGGCGTGCCTGTCAATATCAAAAGTGTCGAGAAGTTTATGACGAAGATATGAAATTGTTGAATGAAAGTTGACAGCCCGCATGACATGGAGAAAATGGAGACAGAAAGAAACGAAGTGAAAAGAATTCGAGTCTTGGAACTCAGACGTTCCATGGCAAACTATCCCAAAGTTTCCCTTGTTGGTATAGTAACAATCATGTATCATGAGGCTATCATTGTAATTGTTAATAGTCTTAAGGGTTCGTGATTTTAAGTGGGGCTATAAGTGAACAGAACCTAATGATTGGTCGCTAATAGCCTAAACTACCCTGGTCTTTTAGCTAAGCGATTATTGGTATCGTATCCAAGGGTAGCTAGTATATTTAAATATTGAGTGAAGAAGGAAAAAGGGGAGAGATAACTATTTTTATTACATAGATATTGACACTCGTATAAAACCAATTTATTACCGTGTTCTACCCACACTGATCAGTACACAGATCAGATAGGTAATACTCGAAGAAATAATTTAATTATCAGTTTGTGGTAAAACGCTTCTGTTGAGTAGAATTATTTGGCAAGACAAACTTGATTGCATCAACGTCATCTCAATATCATTGCTGATTTCAGTTTATGCGTCAATCACGCTTCTAGTTACAGATAAACTATCTTAAGATTGCACAACTTTTATGCTCACCGTTTCAAAACTCTAATTCATTTAATTCGTCTGAAATGGGTTCACAATTAAACTTCCTTAGTGAATCTTCCGCAGTTGAATCTTCCAGTTCAGGTCTCCCCATCAGCGTCATTGAAGAAAATTCGATTCAAAAAGATAGAAACAATTTCATCGAAGGACGTATTGCTGTTTACAAGGAAAACATTTATAGGGGCTATGACTTATGGGAAGCATTCGTTGAAGATTTTGAGGGGTTCACGCCTAGAACTTTTGAGAAAGCAGGCAAGGATAATATACGCAGATTTAGAGACTTCCTTCGCGCCAATGGGGTCTTTGTGTACAGGCAAGTGAGAGTTCCAATTGCTAACGAACTCTACAAAGTAGTGATAGAAGAAGTAAGACATGCTTAGACTAAAGAAGAGATTGTAGATCAATTGAACAGTGCGCTTGGATTTAATTATTGCTTGATCAACTCTAAAAAGACGCCTTACAATCCACCTCCCTCCCAATCACATCCCACACCACCATTGACCATTGACCATCAACCATCAAATTTAATAAGAATGATTGTCCAACAGAAATGACACAAACCCCTAATTATGGTCGTGAATAGGCAGGCTAATTTAATTAAACTGTACGACAATAAGCAAAAGTACGGGGGATCAGTAGATAATTTCGACTTCAAATTAAAAATATTTTTTGATCTTTGTACTAAAGCAGGTCTCTGCAAAGAATCATACTCTACTGCCTTCTCCATCATGCTTCGAGATGATGCCCTTGGATATTTCTACGACTTCCATCGATAATCGAGGATACTCATTTGAAATAATGTGCTCTACATTAAAATCCTACTTTGAGACTGATGAGCAAAAGCAGGCCATGACGACAGCCTGGAATTCAATATCATTTAAATCAGTCATAAAACAAAATGAAGATTAACCAATGGAAGATTGTCTAGATATCCTCTTCAAAAATTTAAAACTTATCCAGCGTAAACTTTCTCCAGAATTTAGAACAGAAGCATGTTTACGTGACAAAATTATAAAGGCATGTGTCTATGCATGCCTTAAACCATCTTCATCGCTCGAAGGAGTGTGTTGTGATCCTCGTTCATCGATAACTGCTTTCAAAAGAATTCACTCACAAAAATCCTTGTCTACAATAGGTCAGACCTTTTACTCTGATAAGGTCTATCGTAGCCAACCCCTCAACCGTCATCATTATCCAAAACCTTCTGGCTCCAAGAAATAGTGTTTTGTTTGCCAAAAAGCCGGATGTTGGTCAAGTAAACATTCAGATGAGGAGCGTAATCGTGTATCTCAAAAGATCAAACAGCGCTTTCATAGTTCCACTGATAAAGCTGTTCAAAATGTTACAGGCAGCGCCTCGCCTGGTTTACCAGGAAAGGATTACGCAAGGACTCTGGCCATTTACCCCTACATGTAGATCAGGATCAGGGGTGATATCTACTTTTTACACTTTGATCCATCGATACCTGAACGGAATAGTACGTCAGTGATGCTGGCGTAAATGGAGTAAAAAGCAAAGACGGGGTTTATATAGAAGCCTCCGTAACTTAGATTGTTCTTGCCTTATGTAGAAAATTAACAGAATCCGGCCACCTATCGATTTGATTTTGACATCGAGGTGTTTCGCCCTTCACAGAAAACCGTATTAGACAATATATTCTGGAATATGAAGGAAACGAAACGACTTTGAACTCATGCCCAAATTTCGCACAACAGGACCAGCCAGACGAAGAAAATTTGCTGTCTGACTTGGATGCCCTTATATGCAGTTTTGACATTCCAAATGATGAAACAGATGAGATTGTCCAGTCATTCGATTCAGCCAATGTATATATTACATTATACGGAAAAGTCAATGGTCAGCATACCATTTCCCAACTACAAGACAATTCTACCTACATCTAGTTACTAAATCAACTTAACACTCATACGAAAATGACCCTTTTGCCTACAACACAGGGAAGAGATACACATTCGACATATTTTATGGTATAATGATAGACACAGCTGCCTCCAATTGGTCAACTGCGGGTTATGGCCAATATTTGGCTTACAAGTTGATTGATAAGGAAGTTAATGTTAACACGTCACATATCGACTCGCTCAAAGTTCAATTTGGAATTGGCTCGACATATTTACTTGGCACAATAGAGGTCGATTGCCCGGTTGGAAAAATAATATTTCATACCGTAAAAGCAGACACCCCTTTTTTTCTCTGTTTAAAAGATATGGATAGACTTGGCATTTACCTCAATAACCTCAAAAACACCCTTGTCCAGAATAAAATTTCATACCCCATCATCCGTCAATTTGGAAATCCTTTTCTTGTGCCACAAGACATACCAAATATCCTAATATCCTCACACACATCAAAATCCATTCCGCTAATGCATTGCTTTCTAACAGATCAAGAATTAAGACAGCTACATCGCAGATTTGGTCACCCATCTGCGCATGGGCTTGCTCGTATCTTTCATCGTTCAGGTTATCCTACCGATGAAAAGATAATTAAACGTCTTTCTAAGTTTTGTCACTTCTGCCAGCTGCATGGCAAGTCACCTGGAAGATTCAAATTTGCTCTTCGAGACGACGCTGATTTCAATCATGCCATTTATGTCGATGACATGTATATCAATGGTAAACCACTGTTACATGTTGTCGACAAGGAAACATCGTTCCAAGCTGCTCATTGACTCGAAAATATGACAGCCCAACACGCTTGGGACATTCTTCGGCTCTACTGGATAGACTTTTACGTTGGACCTCCAGACATTATTGTTCATGATGCAGGCTCAAATTTTGCCAGCCATTATTTTCGCCAATATGTTGGATCTATGACTATAAATACTAAGGAAGTACCAGTTGAAGCACACCATTCAGTCGGTGTTGTTGAACGGTATCATGCACCCTTACGCCGGGCCTATAATATAATTTCACAGGAATTAATTAGTAAAGGTATTACTAAAGATATGATGCTTTAAATGGCTGTCAAGGCAGTCAACGATACAGCAGGCCCAGACGGCATTGTATCTACATTGCTAGTTTTTGATATCTATCCAAGAATGTCTGAAATTGATCCTCCGGCAGCAAATATTACCCAAAGAGCACTAGTCATAAAGAAAGCAATGGCCGAAGTACGAAAACTCAAGGCGTCACGTCAAGTTACTGACGCTTTAAAGCAAAGAAACTGTCCAGACAGGAGTGAATTGCATAACCTCCCCTTGAACTCGGATGTACTAGTTTGGCGTGAGAATGATCAATGAACGGGTCCTTATAAAATTTTATGGATTAACGAAGAAAAATGCAAGGTTCAACTGCCGAACGGTCCCACCTCTTTTAGAGCAACAGCTGTTAAGCCATATTTTCATGAACCCCTTTATGATAATAATTATAATAACATTCCAAACGATACTAATGACCACAATGATAACATTGCAATGCCTAAAAATAATAGTAATGATAATAATTTCAATAATAACATCGTTAAAATTCATAATGATAATTCCGAAACTAATGAAAATCTGCCTCACAACACAGCGGCTCGTCGAAATCCCTCGCGATATCGTTGCCTACCATCTCGATATAGGAATGCACCTAATATATCCATACATCTGACATCCCCATACAATCAAACATCAAATTCGCCCAATTTCACAAACTCTCGTCAAAAAGAACTTAAAGGACTGATCGATAAAGGAGTGTTTGAAATCATAAAACTATCTGGTGTAACTCAAAATGCTCGAATATTTAATTCACGCTTCGTTGATACAATCAAATATGTTGGTACTGAAAAAGCCTTTGAAAAATGTCGATTGGTGGTACAGGCTTATAACGATAATGGCAAGAAAGAAGTATTGACACAATCCCCAACCATACAGCATTTCAGTCAGAGAATTATATTATTTATAGCTGCAACTTTATTTAACCAAGTAAATCTGTATTTGCGTGATATTTCTCAAGTGTATGTGCAGTCAAACACTGTTTTAAACAGAGATATTTTTGTACGACCACCGCAAGAATTAAATTTACCTGAAGGATTGATTTTGAGAGCAATCAGGCCACTATATGGTATACTTGAAGCGGGAAACCTTTGGTATAATACTTATCATAAATATCATATCAATCAACTAGAAATGATTCCCTCATCATACGATCCCTGTCTTCTCTATAGGACGTCAGAAAATTACCTTGGCGTTGTTGGATTACAAACTGACGACACCTTATTTGCTGCCACGAAATCATTTGCCAAACTTGAGAATGATAAGCTACTTAAGTCAAATTTGGTTGCTAAGCCTGTTGAAAAATTAACTCCTCGAACCCCTCTGGCGTTTAATGGAGGAGCAATTAGCATGGATAGTAACACTATTTCATTATCGCAGCGCAAACAATGTGAGAAAATTAATCTGCTCTCATTGAATTCTCTCTCAAAACAAGAATAAGTTGCCCAAAGAGCACGAGGGGAATACATTGCATCAAGCTGTCAACCAGAGTCATCTTTCGATTTATCTTATGCTACCCAGAAGATGCATCCTGATTCGGACGACTTTAACTTTTTGAACAAAGGCCTTCAGTGGCAAATCAAAAATAAAGATAGAGGACTTACGTTCACTAAATTAGATGTCCATAACTTAAAAATTGTCGTTTTCTCAGATTCTTCATTCGCTAAAAATACAGATTTTTCCTCTCAAATTAGATTCGTTATCGTTTTGATGGACGGAAAGAAAGCCAATATAGTAAATTGGGCATCTGTTCAATGTAAGAGAGTAACTAGAAGCGTTTTAGCTTCGGAGCTTGACGCTATGGCGATCGGATTTGATGCTGGAACAGTCATTAAATCTACTCTACAAAACATTTTTCAAAAAGATATACCTCTCATAATCTGTACTGATTCATATTCATTGTATGAATGTCTTGTTAATCTTGGAACTACCACTGAAAAGAGGTTGATGATTGATATCATGTGCATCCGTCAGTCATACGAAAGACGAGAAATCGCCCAAATTATTTGGATAGAAGGGGATAGCAACCCAGTTGACGCTATGACCAAGGCACAGCCTTGTAATGCTCTCCAGAAAATTGTTGATACAAATGAGTACCTTTTACAACCACGTCACTGTGTAGAAAGACAAAGCCTGGAATCGAAAAATATTAATAATGGCCCTCTATCTTCTAAAGTAAGTTAAATTTGCCAGTGTTGGTATAATAACAACCATGTATGATGAGGTCATCATTGTAAATGTTAATAGTTTTAAGGGTCTACTGGATTCGAACCAGTGGTCTTCCGTCTTAAGTGGGGCAGGTGTCAAGGCTACCCAAACTCTACTTAGAAGGCCAGCCCGGATGGTATACTACTACACCATCCGACCTACCACATGAGGTTAAACGTGTTCGCAGTACTTATGTGCTGTTACCTCCCCCCCATGTCATCCTCCCAGAACACATAAGGGCCTATGGTGATGTCTAAAAAGTAGCCCCGAAGCATTCACGAGTTACAATTTCGATATTTGTCACAGACAAATTTTTCATCAAATTCTTCATATGGTTTCATTCTATCTGAGCAAAGATAAATTTTCCACCGTGACTTAAAAAGCCAACCTTTCTAATGTCAATTTTTGATATTGTCGGACTAATATCAATTGCGATGGGATTCGGCCCAGCAAGTTCGTATTCTTCGATTTTCTTCAGGTGTGGGAGGCTTTCGCCTGGCAACGCATCGAGAAAAGCCACTGTTTTCTATTACATTCCGCACCGCTGTTTCCCCATTATTTATTCCAAAATGGAATGTTGGTCGCAAGTTCCAGGTACGATGTACTTCCAATCTGGCGATAAAAGCAAATAAATTGGTTGAGCTCATCAACTTGTGAAGATTTGAGCCTCGGAATTCTGCCTTTATTTTTTTGTGAAGTATATAGCCCTTGGGAATAGTATACCTGACTTGGTCAAGTTTATTCCCCACTTCCTTTGAAATATATTTTGCGGCCATATAAGGCTACATTAAGAGTCAAGACCTTTATGAATTAGAATCTTATTAACATATTGACAGCAACTGTTGCAGATTTACCTGTATTTTTGATTACGATTAAGGTTGAGTGAACGTCGTGGAGTTACTGGAGATGGGTCTATCCTTCGAAAAACTTATAAGAAATTTTTTTATTAATAGAGTAACTTACCTGAAGAAAAAACACAAAATTATGCGAAAAGCTGCAATACATTACATGAACGCCGTAAATATATCTATCTAGAACATATCATTGAATTCAGAAATTTNAACTAGCAAAAGAAACAATAGCAATTTCGTAGGTAGCAGCTAGCCCCTCCTCCCCCCCTCTTCCTCCCCCTATCGACAAAACTTAGAAAAAATACGGCAACTCATATAAAAGCCGAGGGTTGTATATTCAGAAGATGAATCGGAAGAAGTTTTCGAAATTACAAAAGGAGAAGTGGCCGACATCATTAAGGCATAAAACGCCCACAAGAAAGCATGGGAAGATAAACAAAGTCAGTCAATGCCATCCAAAATTGAGAAGAGATTATTATTGTTAGCTTGAGCCGCTCAGAAGAAGTTCCAATGGTAAAATCCTGTATTCGGTTCTTGACATACAGCATTCATTGCCGACACCTCGGTATTTGAACAATCAATCATAAAGATTGGTATCGCCTCAAAGGGTACGGAATCCTTCAACCATATAAGCCACTCTTCTAGAGACACCATAGTTTCTGTACTAGTAATCATGAAAGCAACGGGAATTCCGCACCCAACATTGTCATGTTTAATGACGATTGAATGTAGAAATGCAGTGCGACTACTCTCTAGAGCCCAACATGTATTGTGCGTGGAGTGCAGGCACAACAGTGAGGAATACCGCCGAAGAAGATCGACCTGCCATCTGGTACTAAACGCAAAGATGAAATCTTCGGTTGAATTGGCAACCTTGCCGTGGTTTATTTGCTTCAGCAAAGCGAGCCCATCATCGTGCTGAATTTTTTCACCATATATTTGAAGACTTTTCCAACAGTATTCAACATGCTGTGCAGTACTCTTTCGATAATTGCGGCGAAAGTTGTGCAAATCAGCATCCTTCACCCGCAGTATCTCGGGAACTAATACTGTCTCATCTGAGGTGAGTCGTCCAGATTCTAACATAGCCAAGGTCTCTTGACTTGGCCGAGTAAGGGTTTTAAAAGCTTCTAGATTAAATCCAGCAGCCACAGTCTCTTTCAGCCAGTCTCTTACTACCGGTGAGAGTCTCTGTTTCTGCCAAGATTCCAAGGAATCTGGTTGATGGTTTATATTTTCTTAACTGTAAAATACCATCAGTTTGTTTTGAACAAATTTTTTCGTAGCCCTAAATGATGCCTTGCAGCCAACTTTATTTGAGGGCTTCCGGGTTGAACGAGAGTTTTCCTTGGGGGACTGAAGATTCTTTCTTCTCGGAGAAAAGACACCGAAAATACTTAAGCCACTCAGTGTTTTACCTGGAGCTACAAGAGGATTCTTCCCATTCAAGAACTTTTTAACTCAACAAAAAGATTCATTACAGAATTGACAAACAGCTGATTTTCGAATTCCTGGATATGTGCGTCTATGAACCCATCCAAAACAATTCTTCTCCGTCTGCATCCAAGTCAAAAAAGCTTGCTCATTTTCGAACTCAAATTCCAATTTGACAGGTGAAGTATTCACAAGTCGATTTTTAATCATGTATTTGTTTTTTTTTTTTGTTTTTTTTTTTAATCATTTAATGTGTATGCAGCCTCAAGGCTATGATACATTAGCAGTGTTTATATACATGGAATGATTCAACTTGGCAGTAGGTACACTTTTGCCTCAGTTTCCATTTGTAGATACCACTGTGAAGTATGTTCGCTTTTCCTTCACCAACAGTCTCCCCTCATCCGTGAACACCCATCCAAGGAAATTACAAATCCTGGATTAACCAGACATACCTCCATCATTCTGTAAACATCCACCGCGAGATTGTGGAAGGGTCTGTTGGATTCGAACCAACCATCTCATGTCTCAAGTGGGGTAGGTACCCAGGCTACCCATATTCTACTTGGGAGAACGGCCCGGACGGTATACTACAACACCATCCGAACCTGTGTGTTTGGTTAAGTTGATTAATTTTTCAGATAGTAGAACTTCCACTGGCCTAGGATGAATTAATTAGGAGAAATTTTTGAATCGTAGAAGAAAACTAACTAGTTTTCTAAAATAACTATTAATTATTATCTTGAAATGTAGAATAGTTAGTAAGAGCCAAAAAAATTTAGTGTAAAAGTTAAATTCAAGTATTGAGATTATGGTAATCAGAATGATGTATGGGGTATACGATTGTTATGGATTGACTGTGTGGTATTTTCATAATCATTTTCGGTTATTTGATGCTTGTGGATCAGACATTACTTATCACAATTTTGTGTTACATAAATGGAATCATAAATAGAGCGCATACGCGAATATTATGCAAATTAAGCAAGAAAATTAAGCGAGAGGTGCGATTTTAATGCCGCGCAGCGCTTAGGTACACCAAAACACTGAATGGAGGAGTATTATATTAATGTTTGACCTTTTTTGCACAACAATCTGGAGTTGGAACATGTATGAGAAGCTGAGAATTTTTTTTTCAAGTACTAATCAAACTTTTGCACTTCCTTAACTCATTTACAAATATCATTCATCCTGTATTTTTACACTTTATGTAATAAAATAGATGCAAGTTATGTAATTTATATTTTGTGCATTGATTATAAATGCACACGGACTACATGTACATCCTATTAAATATTAAGTCACAATAAAACTATTATTTCAGAATAATTTCATAATTTTACAGTTAAATAGTCAATTACGTAATGTATGAAGGACCCAAGATGATCAAGAAGTAAATGTTCACTAAAAATATATGTTTATGTGAATCAACAATAACAATAAGTGAAGAATGAAAAATAAGTCTTAAATTTTGTGTCTTAGAATTGAGTGACTCCTCCGTCCTTCTCCTCTCTCTCAGGTAAACCAGGAACTTTCTATATACTAGAACTACTTCACTAATATATTCCCTTTGTAAGTTTCTTCTGTCTGTTGTCTAGAATTGAAACATGAAACAATTCTACAAACTCATAGTTAAAAAGATCCGAGCATGAATGAATGAAACATTGTAAAACAATCCAATTTACCATGAAACATTCATAGTAGAGTGGGACTCATGGTAACATGTGTATAATTCGAAACTGAAAATCAAACACGCAATAGAATATCTAATATCCAATCATATAGTCATACATCAAGATCAAGTGGGCATTTTGAGTGAGTCAACTAGGATAAAGTCATTTTTATCCATGAATTAGAAAATTAGGATCTTTTCTTTACTGCTAGTGATTTTGTTATTGTCAATACACGTAACTTTCTGTTAGCTTCGGAGAATGGATGGCACAGCTAAGAGATACTAAATTAGATTTCAGGCTTGGCTTATCTCTGAGAAAATTCGTCAGGATGGGTTTCCTGTTTTTTTTCCCTGTTGATCCCACAAAAACTCTAGTTTGAAAGGACCTTAACCTATTGCTTCACCTATTGATGTCTTTGTCTACGGAAAATAGAAGCCTCTGCTTTAGTTGAGGCATAAATTTTTAGGATATTTTTTGAAGGGCTAGTGATGTCGCTTAGTTACTGAGAAGTGTCTCTTTTGTACATTGCCTGCCATAAATATGCTGGCTTCAGTATTAGTTCTTAACTGTCTGTGAATTAGTATCAACTGATGTAGCGATAGGATTGTTAACTCGAATTTTATCAGCGTTGGAATATTGAGGTAAATTTTATGGGGGCTAGTAGTCACGAAAAACCCCTACAAGCTCATCGAGCCTTGTTATCTGAATCAAGAGTCTTTCTTCTCTATTTAGATAGCCGGTTAACTGTAATAATTGATCTTTGTCTAAATAGTCCTCAGGATTTTGATCACGAACATCAGACCTTTGGGTTAATCTGATGATTTCTTTCTCTTTTCGACGCTCTTCATCGAGACGTTGGAAGATTCGCGATATAGTTTTGTAAATATTATCAAGAAAGATATTTAAAACCCTTTCCTTGTCAAAATACCATAAAAAAATGGTACGATAAACGGAGCGGCTAGTATCTTTGGGAACTTCTTGAATGTCAACGATTCCAGCCATCTGCAATTCAGCTAACTTGGTTCGAACATCCTTCTGCTTCATCAAAGCCATGTTGGGTAACTGTTTCTCATCTAGTTTTCCAAATTTCCTCAAGATACGTACGAGGCGATGCCCGGGGCCCCCAAAATTCTCCAGGAGCATTGAATCTAGTTCTGACTCTCGTATATGATTTATGGTCTCCTCAAAATCTACCGTCCATTCCCCTGATCCAGCGTTGCCGCATTTACGAAGAAACTTAAATTGATCCGCAGATAGTAACATGAGGTGATGTTTGACATTCTGCACTTTACTTTCACGGTCCAAGGGTAAGCTGGAACTAGATTCGAATTCATGGGATTTATGTCTCGTCCCTCCCCCGTTATAATTTTTATCTTCTAAATTTAAGTAGCCATCAACTTCTGCATCATCGAGCTGAAGATGAGCCTTGGAGTTGTTTTCAGCCCCCCGTCGAGTCAATATTTCATCGCCGAAATTTGAAATTCCAAGGCCTGGATTTATATGGTCTCCAATCACTTTAGTAAGTTCCAAAGTTGTGAAAACAGGTCTGTCTACTTCATCTCCAATGTAGTCAATCTGTGGATCTAGTTGACATCGTGAAATTTTTTCCTCGAGAAGTTTTAGAGCCTCTCCATATATAAGGGATGTAATTTTGCCAATCCGATCATCCGCTGCCCGAATAAGCCGCTGGGTGCGGAGAAAGACTGTACACTTTTCGTAGTTTACACGAATAACCATCCTGGACTGTAGGCAAGCATTAGCAAGGTTTATTTTTACTGTCCTCAAGGCTAGAACTTACATCCAATTTGGTAGCTGTTTCTTCATTGGTATGAATACCGATGGAAGAATCACTGCCAGCGAGCTTCCTATGTTTATTCGCCTGATTGCTGCTGTTGGATATTTCTCCATTGTGAAGCCTTTTCCTTCCTTTAATTTGCCATTTATGCGGATCTGATCTCAATGACTGTAGACGGGCTCGAATCTTGACCTTTAACTCTTCCTTCTGCTTTGTCCCTTTTGTACTCCCACCAAAGTAACATGAGAGTATCTCTTTCTCAATACGATTGTATGTATCTGTCGGGCTACGAAACATGTTTTCGGTAACTTCTTGAATCACACCACCTTGCAAAAGATTAAGTATTGTAGAGTAAAGCTGCCCAGTTGAACAGATTTGTCCTGATTTGGTACTGTCATACTGATTTTGTTCCGTGTTCTCGATTGAATTTGTTGGGCTATGATTGTTTAAATCATGTTGCTTCTTTTTTGCCTCATATGCTTCCTCTAGATCAGAGATTTTAGTGTGTCCAAGCAACAGTAAGTTCTGAACGACATCCTTAGCTAATTTTCCATGCCTGCTCTCTACCGCTTCAAGAATCTTTCCTGACCGAACCAAACTATAAGCTGCGATATGATCTGCTTCATAGTAAGTGAGTCCAGTATCCTCATCTAGATTGTGGAAAACGAGATTCTGCTGAACAAGAACAACTAGACCGTGGCGCAACTGCCGTTGTCCAAGTTTGGTATATTTAGAGAGTTGTGATGTTGTTAATCTACCACGACGAAGTAAGACTAAAAATATTCGCTATATACAGTATTAGACCATAGTATTACTAGGTTAACTCATAAAGCATAGGTAAAGTTTGTGTATTTGTCAAGCGGTGGTATTCCACACTTAGTTTTAAACATACACATGTTAATTCACCATAGATCTCGTTAACAAGCAGTGCACATAATTCCATAGCATTATTTGACTTATTCTTTGGTTAGACTTCTTAATGATTAAAAACTCAAGAACACCTACCTGTGACATTTTATACAAAGTTCCAGCAGTAATGAGCTTGAAGAGTGGTACATGAGTCCTGATTCTTTCAGCTGATTTGATCTTCTCTAGCAGTCACTCATAAATAATAGTATATTGGTAACATTTTGAAGGGTTATTGTTTCTCCGTTGACTAATTTTTCTCGAATTCTAGTGATAATAGTAGTACAAATATTTATCGTATATGTGGGACAGGCTACTTTCCCAAATGGGATATAGGATTTGTTTAATACTGGGTGGCCAAGGAAAGTTTTAAGTAAAGTATATTTTAGAGTTTGAAGGGTACTAGCTTGAATCAGACAGGATATATACAGGGTGTGCCTAGTACTTACATGCGTACGGCTAAACTACCACTAAGCTGATGACTAATATTAATTAGTAATCACATCATCTGAAATATTTTAGGGCTTCTCAGTTCTCAGCCCTAAGCTGATTATTAATAAATTTCGGTTATCATATCACGTGATATTATCACAAAAAAATTTAGAATTGGCAAAATATCAGAAAATTATGATTTTACAAAACTATATATTCGTAGCTTCCTTTCTTCAACTTACCTAATCCTGCTGCTGTCTCACGCGAAAATTTAATATAGGTAGTTATCCTTTCTGAGAATTATGTAGTGGATTCCAGATGTGACTATTCTATTATCTCTGAGCCATGATAGGATAAATTCCAGGTTTTAATTTCATTTATAAAGATGTTAAAATAAAATTTCGCTAAGCCCCTTGACCTAACTTCTGCGATTGATTTTTTTTTTGTAAATCATTTATATTTGTATGCAGCCTCAAGGTTATGACACATTAGCAATGTTTGTATACATGGAATGATTCAACTTGACAGTAGGTACACTTTTGCCTCAGTTTCAATTTGTAGATACCACTGTGAATTATGTTCGCTTTTTCTTCGCCAACAGGTCTCCCCTCATCCGTGAACACCGATCCAAGGAAATTACAAACCCTGGATTAACCAGACACACCTCCATCATCCAGTACAAATAAACCGCGAGATTGTGGAAGGGTCTGATGGATTCGAACCAAACATCTCCTGTCTCAATTGGGTTAGGTGCCCAGGCTACCCATACTCTACTTGGGAGAACGACCCGGACGGTATACCACAATACCACCCGACCCTTCTGCGATGGATTCTTACACTAGTTTTTCATATTCTGTAGCGCAATATCGGGTTGATCTTCTCCCTTGGCTGCAACATTTTAAGCAAATAAATATTATAATCAATACAGTTATTTGAACTATGAATACAATTCCATCACATTCAGTAATTATCTTTTATTTTAGACGATAAAATCCCTGTCTTCAATTTCCAACAAGAGTTTTCAAGTCGATTTTTCGATGTTATCAATTATTTTTGAGATCACGAATCCTCGATGGATTATTCTGAATTGACAAAATATTAAACTTACATTATTAAATACAGATTATACTCAATTTGTTTTAATATTTATGTTACTAATTTCTAATTTCTAATTTATCCATTGTTGAAATTGAATTTATTTCCATCGTTGTCTTTTGTTACACGGAGACCCGTTAGCTTCTAATTCTCTTTTTGAGGATAAAGTTGCTTGAAGTATATTATTGTCCACTAATTCTTGCGAAGGGCTTAACTGTTCTCTCTAATCATTCAAAAAAAAAAAAAAAAAAAAAAATATAAACTCATC
>JAHYSP010008967.1:7316-18847 GCA_019455505.1 Pleochaeta shiraiana | reverse complement strand
TAATCTCACCGACATCAATTTTGGAGTATGAAAAAAAAAAAAATATATATGCATGCATATATATATATATATATATATATATATTTAAGATTGTAGACTGATGTATGCAAATTTTGGAAGCCCATCTTAGATTTGACAATATCATACTCGCAAAAGGTTATTTTTTTCCAAAAATTATTATTTCTTTACTCTAAAAAATGTGCATACTATCTATATGGCTTATTCATAGTCGCATCTGATTGGATGACTAAGTGACACATTCACACTTTGTATATTTGCCATTTTCTTGAAAATTTTCGAAAAATACGAAAAGAGCAATTCCATAACCATATACACTATCGTACCACTTAATTTACATAAGATAATCCATCTTTAGGCATATTGAAAGTTACAATACACGGAAAAAAGTTCATCTAAGGTCGATTTTAGCGGCCAATACAGGGGAAAATTTGTAATTTTAGCTTCATTAAGGGATTTTTCAATCAGAAGTCATTATGAGTAGTGTAATGGGATCATAAAATAGAAAAGTTACTCAATATGAACCAAGAGCAATCCGTGAAACAAGTTTTGAGTACATGGTGGTTCTATATTTCTATCTACTGAGAGCTCTCTGCCTCATTGCTTGATAATACTAGTTGTGACTTTTTGGACACAGGAAGTTCAATATCAGTGTCTAGCGTATGCTTTTCGGATTTAGACATTTCTTGCTCTTTTTTTAGTAAGAGAGCTTTCTGTTCTTCCGTCATATCTGGAAGAAGATCGACGGAATTTCCATGCTTCATATTGCGGTGAAACGCACGTATAATTGAATCAGCATCATCGACCGCAATGGGTCTGATGTCAGCTAAGGCTTTAATTTTCTGGGTACATTCCTTATACTCGTCATCGGTCATTTCGATGTTAAGTTGCGCTGCTCTAGATTTTATCGCATTCCAGCCAGTTAGTCTTGAAGCAAAATGAACATATCGAGATAGACCAAAATCTGAAGGACTAATTATTTCATATGTCGAAGGGTTATTGAGGATCGCCTTAGCATGAATACCCGCCTTGTGTGTAAAAGCCTAGCGACGATTAGTCTTAACCTCTGGCTATAAATTTATTTAAATTAGACTTACACAAAATCCCGTAATCATGTTATTAAAAGGAATATTAACCTCTACAGCTTGAGCCACTAGTTCTTCAATATCCTTGAGTTTATGTAAATTATACTTTCCCGTGACATATTCTCTGTCAGCTACAATCATGCGTGCCATGAGGCCACCAAGAGGAGTAATCCCATTTCGCTCTCCGATTCCTAGAACAGATGTGTCTATATGGGTTGCACCAGCCTCAAGCGCACAGTAGGCGTTAGCGATCGAACAACCAGTGTCATTGTGAAAATGAGTCTCAATATCACAACTCACGACACCCCTGAGTGTTCGAATTAGATCGTAAACTTGACGTGGAGATGCACAGCCAACGGTATCAGCAATGCCAACTCTGTTAACGCCAATTTTATCAACTGTTGAGTATATGGATAATAAATCGACAAGATTTGAACGAAATGAGTCCTCGCTAGAAAATCTTATCTCAATGTTTTGTGATTTTACATAATTGATGACTTCGATAGCAGTATTTGTGATGTAAGTCATATCCTTGCCGTGCGAGTGTTCCATCAGATAAGAAGAGGTACCAATAACGACATCACTGAAATTTTTAGCCACAGAAAATTTTGAGTAAACTTTACAAAACCTACACACCATCAACACCCGTCTGAACAGCAATTTTTGCATCGTCCATGTGGCATCGAATATGAGTGAGAATCTCTCTCAATTAGTAAAGTTAACGACAGAAAGAATGATAGGCGCTTACCTTAGCTTTCAATCCAAGCTTACAAATAGCTTCACAATCAGCTCTTGACTGTTCAGATGCCGCAGGTGAGGTCAATTCAATCTTAAGATAATGGTTTAGTCTCAAATCAATGATCAAAGCTTTTTATTCACCCACATAATCAACCCCAAAATCATCTAGTGCTTTTGCGATCTCTATCTTCTTCTGTGTATCGAAGAAGGCATTGGCAAACTGCTCACCTTCTCTAAGGGTACTTTCGATGATCTTGAATCTGGAGATGTTGCTTAAATAGTCACCGACGGGCTGATATGGGTTGGAGCGAATGGGATGAGGATTTGATTTTGTCTGTATCGCAGTAAACCCAGGATGAGAACCTGCATCATAATGAGTTATGCCGTTGATACAATTACATTCAGAATCCCTTACTGACTTCTTTTGGCGAACTAGCAACACCGTTGGAAGTATCATTGAGTTTATCATTATTTATGACCAAAGGCTCCACTTCTACTGATGGACTCATGTTTAAATGGAGAACAGAAATTGGACTTGATCTTGAATTTGAAACAGGACACGATAAATTGGAAGCCACTTAGAGATCAGGATTAAGATGATTTTTATTCTTAAAATGCAGATCCTGAAGATAATTGTGGGCGCTTGTTCGCCAAGTTACTCGGCTATGTGACTAGGCTCTTTCAACTTGCGAGCGCTCCTCAGAAGTTACAAAGAAAATAATAAGGCTCAATTTGATATCATACTAGTCCCTTTACTCAATTGAGTTTTTCCATAGACCAATCAATCATCATAGTCCCCATTTAATAGAATTCGTATAATTGTAGATAAATTATGAGGTATCTGATTCTAATGATTGTATATATTCATGTCGACAAATTGCAACTTTTAACAATTCTTCCAGGCTCGGAAAATTTTATTTTTTTGAGTTTAAGTCCTAGCGATCAGGGGTGCGTGACACGACAAGGACTAGCCAGTCAGCCGTAAAGAAGATCTTCGAAGAAAAGGATGATCGATTATTTTTTTCGACGATGGGTCGCCCCGCTATGTACAGGGATTCGCCCTAGCATTTATTCTAATGTCCTAGTAATCAGCTGATCAGCATTGCTTAAAAGTCTTGATTAGTGTCATTAACTAAACTCTCGTCGGTTTAGCTCAAAATATGAAGCTAGTATGGTGGAATGGTATTCTTTGATTCGTCAAATTAGCCGAGAGGCCCCATAAGAATTTCATATCCCGAGCTTTTATTACTAGAATGACTGTTTATCTCTGTCATTCTCCTCACGGATAGTATTTAGCCAGTGGAACCAAAAAAACAGGGGTATCTCTGGAAATCTTATCCTAATTCAGTAAGATTACTTCCAAAAAACTGCTGGTGAGTCGTTTGACAGGGATCTGTTTTATGGAGTTTTTACCTTATAAATTGTTTTGCCACAGCTCGAGCTCTTGGAACTTAACCGGATTCGGATAAATATATTTTACTTAATTTTGATTTATTTTAGTTAGGGATATGTTAAATAGCCCCCCCCCTTGACAAATATTGTGTTGTAACAACTTTTAAAAAGATTTTGCCACCCTTATACAATCCGTTACCACCTTTTATAATCCCATATCCCTAAAGGATAATGTGATATTGAAAATATTATGAAAATCAGACGTACTAATCACAAATGAAATTTATTATTTGTTGAATAATTAATATTTAGCGAGTGCCAACTTATTCCGATTTGAATGAGCTCCTTTCCACCTCCAGGCAACATCCGGCTACGAGTAACGTCAACCTCTGTCATCCCTTTCTCGTCGAACTCCTCCGGTGACAAAATATCAGAACTAAAGTTTGAGTACTCAGGTTTGATGATATGAATAAATGTGGAAGATATTTTTAGATGGGGAATGGTCACAAAGATCAAATAAAGGTAGTTCTGAAGAGACTATAGAAAGAGATGTAATTACAATTCAGATAAGGATTAAGGCAATGATGTTGATGTTGATGATGATTCAAGTTAATTGATGAAGATTGTTATTTATGATGATTTTTGATTCTGATTTTCCCCTTTCTGCCGGAATTCATCTCCTTATACATGAAATCCCACAGTCTATAACTGCTTCAATATACCTGAAGAGTTCATATATCAACACTATTCTGTCGTGAGATGATTCCAAATGAGGGTTAGTTGAACCGATAGATTTATGCCAACACTCGGTTTATCTCTTGAAACCATAGAAACATGTCATAACACGATTTATCCCTTGATAAGTTCCACTTGAGTTGTCCCTTGATACGTCCCACTCAATATATCCCTTGAAACAACTGAGATATTTTATCACTCAGCTTAATTTCTGACAGTTAGGTGAGACGGCGAGTTGTGGATACTTGTGACTTCAATGATAAGACTCTTACATTTTGATACAACATCATTCCACCATAAATCGACTTCTACTTTGACCTTGAACAAAATCAGTTCACTAATCTTCTTTTTATCTAAAACTACATCACATTAGATCTACCTCAATTTTTTGTATTTCGAATATATATTTGAAGTAAAATACAGAGATTTTAAAAGTTGCCGAATAGTTTCGATGAGGGCTGAGAGTACTTCCTCGCTTGGTACAGTTTAGTGTTGTTTTTCGGCAATGAGATGGTGAAATCAACAGACTTGTTAGCAAATTGAACCTGCATTACGCGAACAACGTTAGATCAACGGAGGGCTACTCGAGATGGTTTTGAAGATTCTCTAAATTGGCAGGTGCATTATTAAACAAAAAAATGATGAACTATAGTATAACAGTAGTGGATAAAACTGAATTATGCTGAGGAATATACACTAGCGTTCAAAAATTCTACATGTTTCTACCGCATTGGATAAACATTATTGTAACTTAACAAAACCTACATGAAAATTCATAATTCAAAATTCTCAGCAGTTCCAAGTCATTTTTCGAGCAGCAAGATAATTTTTTTCACAAGAATAATGATGAATTGTGCAATTTGCTGGGGTCTTTGCATAAGGTGATCGTTTAGAATTTCTGAACGCATCATTTCATCACGACGCAGAGCCTGCATTGATGCCCAATTGAGCCAGAAACTTTAACTATAGCGTCTTTATAAGTAGCTTGAAATCATTTATAGCAGTTATAAACGATTCGAAATCAAACTTTTCAGATTATTTCACGATGAGAAAGCTTTCACAAGACCAAATATCCCCCATCACTACCCTACTCGATGAGGGTAAAAAGGTAGAAGGAATATCAAAAATTGTAGGTTGTGGTAAATCTAAGGTGGCTAAATTTTGCTGCAATTTACTAGATTATACATCACCGCCCATGCGTGGATGACTTAGCAGATTAACGTCTCGAGTCAAACGAGCTCTGGCTCATTTGGTGACTAATGGTGGGACGAAAATAGTAGTAGAAGCAGCAGGAACTATCAATCTAGAGAGAGAATATAAAATTTCGCCTCCTGTAGTGAGGTGCGCTTTGAAAGAGCAGGATCTGAGGGCAATCAAAAGGGTAAAGAAACCAAAGCCGTCGAAGGCGCACAAGAAAGCCCTATTACAGTGGGCCTTAGAACTCGAAAACTGGACCCGAGAAGATTGGAAAAGAATAATTTGGTTGGATAAAACTAAGATCAGCAGGCTTAATAGCGATGGAATCAGATATGCCTAGTCTAAAGTGTTACGGGACTAACCCGTGAAAAGATACTGGCTGTGCCAGTACTTCACTCAAGCTAATGGTAGCCCAAAGATGGATTGATGGCTGTGGAGGTCATATCTCTCCTTCTAGAAATAAAACTGCAGATCATGATTAGAATTCTGTACTTAATAACTAGAGGTAGTTCGTTAGTAACTCCTCTCTTTAGATTTATTTAATTAATAGATTTCATTTTTGGACTTGCTCTGTTGTTCATCAGCATCAATTGATCCGATAACATAAAGAGCCAGAAAGCCATTTAGCAGAAGTGGTTGAAGAGACGCTCAAATTTGGGAGTGGTAGCGTGATGATGATTTGAGGCTGTATGTCTTGGCTTGGTTTCGATGGAATGGGTCGTGTACTCAGTTTGATCGCTGACGCTTTCTTCCCTGCACTTCAACGATAAACCTCAAGTTTAAACCATACATAACTTTAACAATTTGGTCCCAACTGTCGAAGAAGTGGCGAATAACCTACTTTCCAACGCCAGAAACGATATTTTATTTCAACAAGACAACAATGCCAAGTATAATTCCAGGACCAGAAAGAATTGGCTAGCTTCTATGGGCATTAAAAACATGAAATGGCCATCTCACTCGCCTGACTTGAACCCAATTGAGCACTTCTGGTGTCTGGTCAAACGCCGACTTGTACAGTACCCGGAACCATCCTAAAGTATTCATCAATTGATGGAAAGAGTGGATGTAGTGTGGAGAATTATCCACGAAAAGTCATGTCAGCCATTTATTGAAAGCATACCATCAAGAGTTGTGACCGTAATAAAGACAAAAGGGGGCCATACTAGGTATTAGAATTACGCGTTCAAAAATTCTAAATGGTCACCTGATGTAAGGCCCAAGCAAGTTGTGCTATTCATCATTATTTTTGTAGAAAACGTTGTTATTCTGCTCCAAAAATGATTAAGAATTGCTCGGATTTTGGAATTATCAATTTTCATGAAGGTTTTGTTAAGTTGCAATAAGATTTATCCAATGTGGTAGAAACATGTAGAATTTTTGAACACTAGTGTATGTGTGTATGTCAAAGAAGTAATTTTTCTGAGATCTTAAATACATAGAATACTATTAAGAAAAAGCCAATAAATGAATTGCGCCAACTCGATATGTTTTTAAGTGTTGTTAAAATCAGACATTCTTCCAAGGTAGCGAATGGATGGAATTATGAAAAGTGCCAGTAAATTATGAATGGAATGGTAATATCATTTGAAAGTGTGCCTGCAACATAATTTTGTCAAAGGGGGGCTATTTAACATTTTCCATTTAGTTATTCTGATATTCTGAGGTATGACTGATTAAATATTTACAAATATTTAAAATTTAGCGATACACTTAATGATTTATAGCCCCTCATCTAGCAGCCAAAATTGCTTCACATCATTTGAGTATACTTCTGATGAGTTTTTCCAACCTGCTGCGTGACGCCATGCTTTTTAGACCAGTACCCGCAGTTCGTCGTAAGACCGCTGTTTCTCACACTCTTCTTAAACTCTTCCATTGTTGTTTTCGCCGCATGTGAGGTTGCATTATTCTGCATGACCGAGATTCGAGGTCTCATTGAAATCATTCTGTAAATTAAAGACACTATTCTCTGACAATAAGATGCAAAGATAGGCCCCCACTCTTTCTCACTGAATAGGTAAGGGTCGTCCGTCCCTGAAAAATTGCCCTAGAATATTCAGCCGAGTCATTTGATCTTTTCAGGATTGCTTGTTGTATGTTATATATTTGGAGATAATCCATATATGGTGTTTTATGATTTTGGACTTGCCTTTTGGCCGGATTGTTGTGCATCTATCTCTTGCATAATGTTAGATAGCATTCTTTGTCTGAACACCCTTGTTCAAGTCTTGTTCTAATCCCGATGGCTACATACTGCTTCCAACAGAATTAATCAATTAAACAGGAAATGTCAAATATTTTACTTTTTCTAAACTGGATTGGATGATAGTATGAATTTTATACAACTTAGAATATATTATACGTGCCTTACGGGTTATCCAGACTCTGTTATGCTGTCTATCCGTCACCCAAGTCTCGACGGTCTAAAGAATTAACATCCAATGCTATTAAATCCAGTCTTTGTGGGCTTCTGACCGATCCTAAAGATTTTTCTATTCTCCTCAAAAAGAGGCTTCTTACATGTTGGAAAACATTCATATCCTGTTTTATTGGTTTCATTACCAATAAGTCTACCACTCACCCCAAAATACGAGAAGGGGCCCAACATAAGTCTGAACTAAAACATCTCACGGCCTTCATCATGTGGTGTTGTGATTTTTTCTATTTCATCCATATCCCTTGAGGTGAGAGTTGGACGCTCACTTGTAGATTTCTCGGGGTCCCACATATGAAACTTTCAGCGTATATCTAACCTGGCTTTTAGTAATATATCAAGATGGGCTGCAATTTATATTTGATTCATTCCTAGGTCGTGGTGTGTTCTAACCTACAAGGGTTAATATAAGTTTTTGGTTATTTTGATTGTACATTAACTGAATACGTCAATCTCTATACAATCTTTTAAAGTTTTTCTTGAAAATAGCAGAATGTGTTTCATCCATCTTCAAGAAAGACTTCAGTAGCAAGTTGAGTCGTTATAATGTACATGAATTATCTCATCTTGAAAGGTAAAAAAAAATAAGAATGATTTGAGCAAGATTTTCTTTCGCGATGATAGTTAACATTGGTGGTTAAGATGATGATTGATGTTTGGTGATAGTAATAAATAGTGATTGATGATAGTTGAAAGAGAAATATCGGGTTGAAAATTTTGTCACAGAAAGGGTAACATGTATAAGGCCTGATCATAAACAGAATGCTTCCCATGCTGCATTAGTGCCTCTAGCCCCTTTTGGCAGCTTACTTTCCCCAAAATGGTAATAATTTTAACAAATATTCCAACAAATCAGGAAGAACTGCCAACATACTTTAATCATACAATTTATAATCACTTCTAAAGCAATATTTTAAAGTATTTAGTTGCTTTATATCACGGTGAAGAGACATCAAATATTTAGAGATGCCCCAAAGACATCAGAAATACCAAGAAAACGGCTCAGTCATTAACAGCGGGCTAATATTTTACTCTACGATCGAATGGCGCAGGGCGTCAACTCCTACTCTGCACCTCCTGGTGGTGGCGCCTGTGAACCTTTTCTCTCGTTATAAAGAAGCCAAGCGGAGTAGCGTTCTCACTCAGATGAGTATTCCCAGTCAGTCTCGCGGTCTGTATCATCTTCATCTCTAATCACAACCCCTAATACCCTTATCTTGAAGTTGACCACGATAAGATCAGATAGTAGGATCGAATTACTACTCATAATCCTCTTCCTTCTTTTGTTGTCGCTCTTAGTTTTTTAAATAATTTTTTCTGTAACTCATTTCATGTGTATTCAGCCTCAAGGATATTATGACACATCTATAGTGTTTATATACCTGGAATGATTCAGCTTTACAGTAGGTATAATTATGCCTCAGTTTCCATTAGTAGATGCCACTATGAAGTATACTCGCTTTTTCTTCACCAACAGTCTTCCTTTATCCGTGCACACTCATTCAAAGAAATTACAAATCCTGGATTTACTAGACATATCTCCATCATCCTGTACACATCCACCGCGAAATTATGGAAGGGTGTGTTAGATTCGAACCAACTATCTCCTGTCTTAAGTGAGGTAGGTGCCCAGGCTACCCAGACTCTACTCAGTCGAGCGGCGTGGACGATATATCACAATACCATCCGACCATTTTATGTAAATTGTATGATTAAAGTGTGTTGGCAGCTCTCCTTGACTTAATGGAATTTTTGGTGGGATTTATTACCGTTTTGGGAAAAATAAGCTGCCCAAATGGGTTAGAGGCACTAATGCGGCATGGGGGAACTCCGTTTATGACTAGGCCTTATACTCCCTCTGAACGAAATAGAGGTAAGAACTTATTTTTGATCAGGGTCTATAATTGGTTCAAATAGAGAAATAAGTAGATCTGGTCAGGGTCTCTTAGATCTTTGCAAGGTAAATTTGAAGTTCATTTGACGACCCTTTCAACTTAACTGGTCAAAATAAATTTTTACCTCTACCGTGCTGCAAGGTTTATGAATGTGAGGTCATAAACAAGTGAATTTGCAGGGTATATTAGCTTAAATAGGGTTAAATAAGCTTTATCCAAATACATCATGGCATGATCAACAAAAGCACAAACATTTCTTGTGTGGGAAAAAAACTTCCTTTCGAATGTATTTAGGTGGTTCTCCTTGGCGCTGAGAGAATGTTTTGTTGAGAATTAAGTAATTCATGACTAATTTTTCATGAATAACTATAATTATGAATAAACAATATCTTAGAATCTGGTTTGTCCACCGTCGGTATCCCGAACTGCCTGACATCTTGCTGGTATTGTCCCTTTCAGTCCTAGAAGATCTCCGGGCAAAACATCGATCCAAGCCTCTTTCACAATCAGGCGCAGCTCATCCTGGGAGCGCTGCTTCCCTCCACCCAAATCCAGATAATGAAACTGGATATAGTTCTTCGTCCAGTTTCAGACGCCTTCAATTGGGTTGAGATCAGGGGAGAATGGCAGCCATTTGATCAACACAATTTGTCTTTCCCAAAGCTCTTTCATCGATCGGGCTCCATTGTGCGCAGGGACATTCTCCTACATGACTGAAAGTCTCGGTTCCATAGTAACCATACCGTGCATCAGAATTACGATTATATCAGATCAAGATCTTGATGTAATATATTCCCATTCTTTTTCCCAGTACAAACAAGGTCTCTTCTCGTTCCCGAAACAAGACGCCTGAAACATCCAATCAGCACGCCTCCGAAGCTTGTCTAAAATAAAAGTCTCTCGGTAAACTTCATCGACCTTGATTTCCAAATTAGCTCAGAATGATTATAAAACACTTGAGCTTGAAACCGACTTTCCTAGTGACCCAACATCTCGTATATCGACCATCACTGACTCAAGTTTCATCTATTCAAAGAAAATTGATCCAGTGATCGACAGTCCAATTGAGATGATCTCTGGTGAACTATAGTCGCCGCTCTTTATTTTATGAGTTAAGAGAGGGTTTTTCTGATCGATCCGCCCTACTTAAACTCTTTTCTTCACCTCACGTTAGATTAAAATTTTGCTCGTACCTAGGTGAAAAAATCCTAGGTGAGGAAATTCTATGTGCGCAATTTCGAAAAAACTCATTTGCCAATTTTCAGAAGAGGCGCATATGAAGTTCCTTACTTCATTTATTTGGTCGAAGACAAGGGTATTTGGCCAATCCATTGACTTCCGAGGGGTGAGATGAGTTTTGTTCACGGCGTGGCCGACCTGCCTGACGGTAATTCTGAGTTTTTGTGCGATCCGCTTTTGTGAAAAGCTCGACCTGAAAAGATTTTTCACCTGAGAGGACTAATGATATACAATGATTACTTTTATTTTGTGTTCGATTCACTTCAAGGCACTGATATCGCGATAATAGTTTCCCACAAGAACGAGACGCTGGAACAGGAGTCTGCGGTCGATCCATTTAAGATAGAATCTAACAGATTACTTGTTAAAATTGTGAAATGATTTAACACGACTAAATTCCTACTAACATTATGTTTGGCTAACAGATCTGAGTCGATGACAATGATACTGATGGTAATAATTTAGTTAATTGTGTGAAGTGCTGACTTGTCATCGAACTGAATACAACCGCTTAAGAGTAGAAATAGCACTGCATTTGGCAGACACTAGACTATCAGTAGTGCTATATCTACCCTTGTACCGGTGTAGTAATCATAAATTACCTCATTTCAACCACAATAATCCTACTTCTTATCGTATTCTACAGACTGATAAAATCTTGTGAAAAAATATTTAAGACAACTAGTAACAAATGTGTACACTTCTTATCCTTAAGACCTCCTGGAATCTTTTTTTGCACGCTACTAAGAATCTGAAAAAGGCTGTTTCTACATCTTCATGCCTCCCTGTTCCTCC